>PVIY010024220.1:0-38330 GCA_004026745.1 Myrmecophaga tridactyla | reverse complement strand
AGAAAAAGAAATAAAACAATAATAGAGAAAAAAAGATTATACATACCATACCCCTTACCCCTTGCTTTCGTTTATCACTAGCATTTCAAACTAAATTTATTTTTTTCATTTGTTCCCCCTATTATTTATTTTTATTCCATATGTTCTACTCTTTTGTTGATATAGTAGCTGAAAGGAGCATCAGACACAAGGTTTCCACTTTCTTTTTTTTTTTAGGCTGCTTCAGAAATGTGAATTTGTGTTGCAAACTCATTTGAAGTCCAGCTCTCTGTTACAAATTTTCACCATATAATTCTCCCCAGCTCTATTACTGCCAAGTTTTGAGACTTAGTTACCACACAATCTCCTGCAGTGGCTGGAGTGGGTGGTTTATTTTAGTTCCTCCTTTCACTGAGTGTATCCTTTTGGGCCCCAGTTTTATGAGGCTTCTAATACAGGACAATCCAACTTGGGTGGTCACTAGGCTTTGTCTTCTGTCTCCAGATCATGAAAATCTGCTCAAGTTTACTTTACTTCTCAGGAGGTTTAGCAAATGCCCTGGGGATAAAACCAAGTTCAGTGCTTCTTTCCTAGGTATTCACTCTTTTGCTGGCATATGGATGCATTCAAGAAGATTTTTTTTTTATATTTTATGTAGCATTTTTAGTCATTATCAGGGAGGGTTGGTCCTAATACCTAGTCTGCTATTTGCCCGAAACCCTACTACCTTTTTTCAACTAGCTATACCAAATAAATCCTCACTTTCAATAAAGACTTACTAGTCAAATATGGGTTTGTGACGGGTCTTGGTGATAGGTGGAATTTACACACTCATTGACTCTTTCCATTCTTTGAACTTCCAAGTCTAGCTGGCAAAGGAGGGAAAGGCAAAGACAATTCAGGAGTAGATGATATGTATTTGCATGGACTCTAAAAAGAAAGTGTGGAGAGAAAGGAAACTATGTATTAACACTTTGCTTAATAAATATTAAATCATTTTACTCGACTTATGTTATCTCATTATAGTATTAAAGCAGGCATAATTACAGATTATTTTACATTTGCTATAACAGCTAATATTAATGTTTACTGAATGCCAGGTAATTTACATGTATCTTTTCAGTTAGCACCATTTTATAGATGAGGGGCTGAAGTTCAGAATTACTAGCTCATTGTCGCTCAGTAGCCACTGATAAAAACAAAAGCAAAAAAAGAAACAAACAAAACACCCAGAGAGTGCTTTTAGATTTATGGTAAGATAATGGCATTTGGTATCCTATTTAAATTCATGCCTGCTTCACCTCCTCCCATCCTCAGCAGAATAATTCTGAAGTTCTAATAGCAAAAAACTAATACTTACTACATGCTAGCCACTCTTGTAAATGCTATATATTACTCATTTAATCCTAACAATAACCCTATGAAGTATATCTTATTATCATCATCACCCCCATTCTAAAGATGAGGAAACTGAAGTCCAGAGAGTTTAAGTAACTTGCCCAAGGTCAAACAATTAAGTCAGGAAGCTGGATTTGAGCCTGCATGATCTGTTTCCACTGTCTGTACTCTTGACTACAATCCTATGCTGCCTATCAAAATGTGAACCAAGACTTTGAGAATGGAAAGAGAGGAGATTGTGCTTTGCAAAGGCCTTTTTTTTTTTTTTTTTAAGATTCTTCCCTGACAGAATCACAATTTCATGCTAACACGTTGCCCAACCATATTCATCCAGAATCAAAGAGCAACTAAGGAAGTGAGGGGATAAAGGAAGAATTGGTATCATATTTAGAACTCTTGGTCTTAAAATGAATTATGGAATGGAAAGGCTGTTTGCCATTGCCAAGAATGGAAACCAATGGAAAAACTGTAGTGCAGGGGCTATAAGTGCCTAGAAATGAAGAGATCAGCAGAGAAAAACACCTCTCCTGAGACCCATTGTCAATTTTTTCTTGCATTTGCATTCAGCTAGGGGAAAATTATCAGGTGAAACAGAGGAGAGAGTTACTAGAGCTCTTGTGTATGTGACATACTAATCTTAGAAAAAGCAATCCTCCTTCATTCCTTGTAAGGGCAAAGAGAGATATCAATGGGTTAAAATATTTTGTAAACCATTTATGACACCATTAAATATCAGTGGCTCATTTTTTAAAAATTATTTTATTTTATTTTTTTAAATACCAAAAAACACCAAACTAACGCAAACATTCCTATTTTGGTCATTCCATTCTACATATATAATCAGTAATTCACAATATCATCACATAGTTGCATATTCATCATCATGATCATTTCTTGGAACATTTGCATCTATTCAGAAAAAGAAATAAAACGAAAACAGAAAAAAAGTTTATACATACCATACCCCTTACCCCTCCCTTTCATTGATCACTAGCATTTCAAACTAAATTTATTTAAACATTTGTTCCCCCTATTATTTATTTTTATTCTGTATGTTCTACTCCTCTGTTGACAAGGTAGATAAAAGGAGCATCAGCCACGAGGTTTTCATAATCATACAGTCACGTTGTGCAAGCTGTATCATTATGCAGTCATCTTCAAGAGACATGGCTACTGGAACACAGCTCTACATTTTCAGGCAGTTCCCTCCAGCCTCTCCATTACATATTGAATAACAAGGTGATATCTACTTAATGCGTAAGAATAACCTCCAGGATAACCTCTCGACTCTGTTTGGAATCTTTCAGCCATTGACATTTTGTCTCATTTCATTCTTCCCCCTTTTGGTAGAGAATGTTTTCTCAATCCCTTGATGCTGAGTCTCAGCTCATTCTAGGGTTTTTCTCAATCCTTTGATGCTGAGTCTCAGGTCATTCTAGGATTTCTGACCCACATTGCCAGGGAGGTCCACACCCCTGGGAGTTATGTCCATGTAGACAGAGGGAGAGTGTGTGTTTGCTTGCTGTGTTGGCTGGAGAGAGAGGCCACATCTGAGTAACAAAAGAGGTTCTCTTGGGGGTGACTCTTAGGCCTAATTTTAAGTAGGCTTGACCTATCCTTTGTGGGGTTAAGTTTCATATTCCACACTGCTTGTGAGTCAAGAATTCAACTTGGGGAAGTTGAATTTTTCCCCATTCTCACTATTCCCCGAAGGGGACTTTGCAAATACTTTTTTATTCTCAGTGGCTCTATGCATGGCTTAAAATACTCATTTTTTCTGTGTGAGCGAATGGGAATTTTAGAGATTCATGTCTTAAATTATTTTTGCAAAATTATTAGCAATGGGGAAAAAATCTAATGATTTGCTCTAATAAAAAATTTTATTTCTCAAGAAGTATTTGCAAGGTCTCTTTGTGGGACTGGGAGAAAGGAGGAACTATTCAACTTCCCCATTTGGAGAATTTCTGATATTCTTGCAAGCAGTGGGGACAACCAAATCAATAGGCTGAGCTCTTGATCTAAAGATTCTCCCCTGTGAAACTTATGCCAGCATAGGATAGACTAAGCCTACTTAAAATTAGGCCTAAGAGTCACCCCCAGAGAACCTATTTTATTGCTCAGATGTGGCCTCTCTGAGTCATCCTGGCTGGTGAACTCACTGCCCTTCCTCCTATGTGGGATATGACTCCCAGGGGTGTAAATTTCTCTGGCAACGTAGGACAGAACTCCCGGGATGAGCCAGAACCCAGCATCAAGGAATTGAGATAGCCTCCTTGACCAAAGAGGGAAGAGAGAAATGAGGTTAAATAAAGTTTCAGTGGCTGAGAGATTTCAAATAGAGTTGAGAGGTTACCCTGAAGGTATTCTTATGCATTATATAGATACCACTTTTTAGTTTATCCTTTTATCACTTTATATTGTATTGGAGTGGCTGGAGGGAAGTACTGAAACTGTTGAGCTGTGTTCCAAGTAGCCTTGATTATTGAAGATGACAGTATAAAGTTATAACTTTTACAGTGTGACTATGTGATTGTGAAAACTTGTGTCTGATGTTCTTTTTATCCAGGGTATAGACAGATGAGTAAAAAAATATGGATAAAAATAAATAAATAATAGGGGGGATAAGAAGTAAAATAAATTGGGTAGATGGAAATACTAGTTGTCAATGAGAGAGAGGGGTAAGGAGTATGGTATGTATTTTTTCTTTTTATTTCTTTTTCTGGAGTGATGTGAATGTTCTAAAAAGTGATCATGTTGATGAATACACAACTATGTGATGATGTTGTAAGCCATTAATTGTATACCAGGTATGGAATGTATGTATGTTAAGATTTGTCAATAAAAATGTTTAAAAAATATGATTTCTTTCAAAATAATAAACCTGAAATATTAACCAAGGAAAACTTTCCTAGAGGTGTATTAGCTAGGGTTCTCTAGAGAAACAGAATTAGCAGGAGATATCTGCACATATAAAATTTATAGAAGTGTCTCATGTAACCATGGGGATGTAGAGTCCTTCCCAGGTCTGTTGGGCAGGCTGCATGCTGGTAGCTCCAAAGAAGGTCTTTAATGAACTCTTAGGAGATGCTGCCTGGGCAACCATGGGGATGTAAGAGTCTTAGATCTGTAGGGCAGGCCATGAGCTGGCAGCTCCAATGAAGGTCCTCAATGAACTCTCAGTTGAAGCTGTCTTGCTAAAGCAGGAAGAGTGACTGTCTATTCTGAATCCTCCTTAAAAGCTTTCTGGTGATTAGATTAAGTGTCATTCATTTGCAGAAGACACTCCCCTCAGCTGATTGCAAATGTAGTCAGCTGTGGATGTAGCCAGTGTGGTCATGATTTAAGTCCATGAAATATCCTCATAGCAGCAGACAGGCCAGCGCTTTTCCGACCAGACAACTGGGCACTACCACCTGGCCAAGATGACACATAAACATTCCTCCATGACAAGAAGAAATTAAAAAATCCATTTTTTGTTTAAAAATTAGCACTTTGTTTAGACTTCTAGTATATGTGATTGCTATGTATGGAGGCTCTCACCTTGAGCCTGAGGTAGATTTAAATATGTGTGTTTGTGTCTGATAGACTCCTGGCACAACACCTAAAGAAGAATATTTGTAAAGATGTGGGGGACTGGGGAGCCTCCAAGGAGATAATTCATTTTAAAGAAATGAGGAGCCAGGCACACCTGACTAGAGGTCTGGTTCCTGTGAGGATCAAGTTGGCTATAAAAATCAAAGCACAAATAAAATCTAGAGGTCTTTATGACATAGGCATATAGACATTACTGCTTTTGAACCTTCTAGTAGAGTGTAATGTCAGTGTTTGTTAACTTTGGGCTTTCATCAGGCACCTTCACATGCCACCTCACTCTTTAGCACCCTTCATGGCATAAGAACAGCATTGCCTTCTGGCAGAGACTTGCCAGAAGTCTTGCGTCAGGGCCTGGTGAAGTGGAAGTGTCTGGCTGTTGTCTGAGAGAGAGTGGTAGCAGATGCCTTGCAAGATGTGGATTAGTCATGAGCATATCTGAATTCCTGAAGCACCTGACTTCACAAAGTACCTAGACTTCTAAAAGAACTTGAGAAACTTTTATAGGTTGTTGAGGTCCTTTCTGGGTGGAGGCAAGAGATAACAGAATCTGGGTTCTAATGATTAGTTTGACTCTGTTTTTATTCCCATGTTGGGGAGTAAAACCTGGGAAATTCAGGTTACAGTCATATTTCTACAAGATTTTCAAGACAGCTATAGGCTACCAAATACATATAATCATGCTGCTGAACATATAGATGTAATAGAATTGGTATCCTTTAAGAGCTTTCTAAGCATGCATTAGTTGGTACATTCTGTTTTGAAGTTTAGCAGTGTTATATCCATTTTTAGACTTCGTGCTTGAAAATAGAATTCAGAAAAGATGAATAAAAACCTTTATGTTAATGGTGTTTTAATATTTAGATAAGATTATTTTTCATCTTTTATTGGGTGGAGGAGGCTTTGAAGAAGAATGGTTAACTGACAACATTGGGAATGGATTTTAAATTTCCATAGGTGAAGTAAATGAATACTTTTCAATATCTATTTAATAGTGAATTTCAGAGAATATTTGACTAATAAATACCTGCTAAATAATTTTTTTCTGATAGGGCAGTGAGCAAAAGAAAGTTTAATTTAATAGTTTCAGCAATGCAGAGATTTAAAAAGAACTTAGGAGGACTATGTTTCTAGTATGAGATAAAAAAATATGAACATGTTAAAGATTGCAAAAACACATATATACTGTGAAATTTTCTTGTTAATCCCTCTCTATATTCTTATTATGTATTCTTTGCTAATCGAGAAACCAGTGCCCTATGGATTGTAGTATTAACCCTACTTGTTTCTTTTTAATTAATGAAATAAAAGTATGTCTGAATTTACATTTAATTTGATTTGATACTCTATTGATTGAGCTTTACATAATTATCCAGGGAAATTGTTGTTTGAGTTGACAAGAACTTGGTCCAAAAGTGTTGATTTCTCTTGGGGGAAGCTGAGGCTGTTTGCTGTCAATTCATGAAGACTGTGCAGAAATTGATTTAATTCTGGCCATAGCAGGCCTGTACAAATTTTCCTTTCATTACTGTTTAGTTTAGCAAATGAAATAATAGAAAGAGAAGTTTTATGGCAAAATGGAATTTACCTGTTGACTACTTTAACTGAAACTGGAAAGTAGACTGATAATTTGAATTATAAATCATTACAGCAACTTTGTAGTACTATTAGCATTCATAGAAATAACTATAGTTCTAAGATCTATAGAATTTGAGAGCTCATATAAAAAAAGGATGGGCCTGATCTCAGTATCCTTCAGAAATTTCTCAGTAATACTGTGTAATTTTCCTTTTCTTTTTTTAATGATAGTATTTTGCTCATTTTGGACTTAATTGAAAATTTGAAATGTTCTTCCATTGCATTACCATAGTGACAGTGCCGATCGAAAGCCACCTTAGAAGTTTTTGAGAAGATTTGGTAGAGAGAATGTACTGTTTTACTTTTCTACTTTATCCCATATAGAGTCTTTGGGAAAAGGCCAAGAAATTTATATCTACTTTGTTCTTTAATGCCTAAAATGTCTACAAATCTCTGTATTTATAATTCTTCGAAGTAAATATATACTGTAAACTATAATTTATCAAGCCTTTATATCCTCTTAGAGGGCACTTCTGGATCTTTCTGGTTTCTATGCTGCTGCACTTGACAACCTCAAGCACTTGCTCCTTTATTTAAACAAACAAACCCAATTAAACAAAAAATATTTCTCTAATTATCAATGTGGTGATGCATACTCATTGCTATAACAAGGAAATAAATCACTCATAGTGCTGTTTCCCACAGATAACCACAGTTACCACTTTGATTTATTTCTTTCCAGATGTATAATATTTGTTTTGGTTTTTAAACATCAGCATTGCAGGTGGTCATCAGCTGGTTAGTGTTATTACATTAGAAATGGAGTTTACTTCTCATTGGCTTATTTACTCCTAAGACCCATTCAGAGAAGTGGGGTTCACTTATTATTGATTCAACTCCTTTCTCATGCATTGGGTCTCATGCTTAGGGAGATAAAACTGACCTAATAATAGCAATCAAAATATTCCTTTAGTCAAGTCATGCTGATAAATGAAAAATTTTTCTAACTTATTTACTCAAAGCACAGCATTATAAACAGAAACACATTCATTATGACTAAAGATCTTTTTCTAAGGCAAGGTAATCATGACACTATTGTTAAGGAAATTTCTGTATAATTGAGGTCAAACTAATATACAGTTTTGTAATAGTGTTTTCACTCAATACTGCACTACTGGCATTTTACATGCCACTAAATATTTTTCAAAAACATAATTTTTAATGGCTTCTAGAAATCTCACTGAATTGCGAATACCATAATTTACTTAACCACTTTCCTATTTTTGGATATTTTGGTAGTTTCCATGTTTTTAGAACTTTTTTCTTTTATATTTAAATACTGGTTATATATATAACATATATATGTATAAGAGATATATATTTTTATATATAACTATTATGTTTCCTTGAAAATATATGCCTTAAGAATTCAATAATCTCTTTTTTTAAAAATTATTCTTTTTTTATTGAGAGATTTTCACATACATACATTCTATACATGGTGTACAATAGATGGCTCACAATATCATCACATAGTTGTGTATTCATTACCATGATCTTTTTTTTTGTTTTTTTATTTTTTAAAAATATTTTTATTGTAAACAGCAAACATACAAACATTCTTGACATAGTTACTTTCAGTGGCTCACAATATCATCACATAGTTATGTATTCATCACCATGATCATTTTTTTGAACATTTGTATCTCTCCAGCAAAAGAAATAAACAAGGAAAAAGAAAAAAACATACTTACCATACCCCTTACCCCTCTTTCTCAACTGCCCATATAACTTTCTTTTACCTATTTTTTTGTTTTGTACATACATATATGCATGGTCTTTTTGGTTTGTTTGTTTGATTTTTGTATTTAGCAAGGACAGTGACTGCAAATGAATTTCTCTTTATGTTACCTTGGGACATCACATCTTACTTGGGGATTTCTTCATCCAGAATATGAAGGGATTGAACTAGGTATATTTTTTAATGCGCCTTCCTGTTCAAAAAGTTTGTGATTCTGTGAAATAATCTGATTTTGCTTGGCTTAATTTGAAAATGGTTTCTTTCACTTTGGAAAAGAAAGCCATGACAAATCTTTTTCTCTAAAGATACTGAATATGGCAACTCAGTATAACTAATCTGTTTGATGAAGTAATAGGGTATGTGACTTTGAAATAAAAAAGACCTGGATTTAAATCTTTTTTTTTTTTTTTTTGGATTTAAATCTTAATTCCACCATCACTAAATCTTATGAACCTAGATAAGTTACTTTAGCCTCTTTTTAGTTCAGTTTTTATATATATATACACACACACTCACACACACGTGTATATATAGATACACATACACACATATATATATACATATGCATATAACTGGGGTTAATAATCTTTGTCTCCCTAGACTATAGTGAATATTAAATGCTATAACACATGTGGACACACCAAAGACAATGCCTGATAGGCAGTATGCGCCTATTAAATGTTAGTTTCCTTTCTTTTTCAGTAACTTTGACTTATGAATGTCACACTTAAAAAAGCAGAAAATGCTATTTTATTTACTTAACATCTATAAATGAGGTTCAGAGAGAACAAAGTGGATTTTTAAATGCAGTTTTATTGAGATACATTCACATATCACATAATCATCTAAAGTATACAGTCACTGGTTCACATTGTCATCATATAGTTGTGCATTCATCATTAGATTCGATTTTTGAACATTTTTATTACTCCAAAAACAATAAGAATAAAAATAAAAATAAAAGTAAAAAAGGACACCCAAAACATCCCATCCCCCCATCCCCCCATTATTTATTTATTTATTGTCTTTATTTTCTTACTCATCTGTCCATACTCTGGATAAAGGGAGTGTCAGTCACAAGGTTTTCACAATTATGCGATCACACTATAAAAGCTGTATAGTTATACATTCATCTTCAAGAATCGAGGCTACAAAGTGGGTAATTTAAAGCAGGAGTGTGATAAGTATGAATATGTGCAAAGAGTTTTTTTAATCTTTGCACTAACTGTATGCTGAAATACAGAGCTATGATAGGCCTGGGGCCAATAACAGAAGAGTCATAAAAATCAAATGCGTCTTTAATGCCTTATAATGAGCTGGCTATTGTCAACAACTAGGAACTTCAGACTGAGATCTCAGGCAACTTGGCCATATGTCAAATGTACTGTGTAGACACAGTCCCTACAGCCCACAATACTTCTAGGGGCCCAAGGAAAAAAAACATTTTTATGTTTTAAATCAGAAAAAAAGAAATTTGGGGTTGAAGATGTTTTAATGTATAACACTAATATGTTTATCTTTATAATAACACACTTGTAAGATATAATTTATTTTTATTAATATTATTATTTTCATCGGTGGAAGGGAGCCACGGAAATCATAGTTAGCCTGGGATGCTTTAATGAAGTTTTCGAATCTCCTTCCTGAGCATGTCAGGCAGACTAACGTTTGTTAGTACTGATTTCACCCTTTCCCAAGATGTGCCAGGAAAGGAGTCTTAGTGGTGTGCTTAGTGAGTCCCGTTGAGTGGTTTTGTCTGTTTTTGTTCCCGGTTCCATGAGAAGGTAGGAGATAAGCCAAACATGAAGACAAAACAGGTATTTATAATAAGTTTTAGAGCCTTCTCATATAAAATTGGAATCTTAGGACCAGAGAGTTTCTGTTTATCTCAGACATATGTAAATTTAATGTATAGATTTTTTTCATGAATATTGCTGAATTTGTAAAGGAAGGTTTTTTGGGGGATAAAACCCCACCCCCATCATCAAAAAAAAAAAAAAAAGACTGACAATCTGATTTTGGCTGGATAAAAGAGAAAATATGAAATATTTGAAAATGGGAAATGTAGAGTAGCCTGACTTTCTGAGATTGGAAAAGCAGACGCTCTGAGAGGGAAGCAGTGTGTCCCATTTCAGTGTAGGGACATTTGGTCAACAAATAAACAACTTCAACTCTGTCTCTGAAGGATCTGGTGGCAGTAAAGGGTGGGACAAGGTAGAGAACACCTGCTGTAATTCTAAACCAGTCCATTTCTGAAAGTTTGCCTCTGGGAGTCCATATTAATCTCAAAAGGGGGCTGTTGGTTCATTGGTGAGAAAGGCAAATTGTTTCACCCACCACTGGGTGTACAGGCTTTACTTTTCAGTTTAGTGAGATCATCTTAGGTTAATAATTCATACTAATAATAACTAACATTACAGGAGTGCTTACTATGTGCCTGACTTAGGGCTAAGCATTTTACTTAGGTTAGCTGTCTAATCCTCCCAGCAAGCCTGTGGGGCAAGCGGTATCTTAATCCCCATTTTATAGTGAATAAACAGAGCTCAAGGAGGTTGAGGGGCTTATTTGAGGTTTCATAGTCAGCCAGGTGCAGAGCAGGAGTTTGAACCCAAGTAATCTGACATTGGAACCTGCATTTCTAACCTCTGTCATTAGAGCCCACGTTTGGCAGATCATATGAATAAAATGCAAGAGTATTAGGGGCTAAGACATCTTTTGTGTGGACTAGTCCTGTAACAAGATAAGGTCTCCCAGTACTATTCCGGGGGCCTAAGAAAACTTGACTTCTAGGTAGAGAATGAGCAAATGTAAGTAATAGTTCCCCTGCCTACCACAAGAATTTTGAATAAAAATAAAGTTAGTTCAAGGATTTTGGGTTAACAGTATAAAGCATCTTGAACTCCTAATTCATGGCAAGGAAGTATAATTAAGGCACATAGTATAATTAAGTTATTTTCAGTGCTTTTCAAATAACTGGACTCTTTAGCATCAGACATTATTAGCCAAAATGAATTAACAACTCAATCCAAATATTAATAATAGTGGTGATGACGGCACAGTGAACCATCCTTAAGGACATTTGGACACCCTTGGCACAGAAAAAAATAAGGCTGAGCTGAAAGGAAATCAGCATCCCTCGATGGTATAATCACAATTAAAAATATGTTCAATGGTACTGGTTCAGATTGCATTAGATGCACAGTTATTTTGGCTCAAAATTTTCCTCATTCAGAGGATAATGAAAAAGGTTTTTTCCAAGCAGATGGAATTGAAAGATTTCTCGGTAAGACAATATTTTACCCACAGTTGCAGTACTGCTCATATTATTTGCATACTAATGAAAGGAGTTATTCTTCCTAAATTTCTCCCTTGTTCTCCTATAGTGCTGGGCACTGTGCTCACACGACTCTGGTGAGGAAGTCAGCATCATTTTTAACCACCTTACGGACAGGTGGCCATCTAGAGAACTCACGTGGTTTCTCAGTGTTACCTTAGAAACTTTCATTTAGTACTTATTTAATTCTGATGATCTAGAAAGGCTGCAGCAAGTGAAAGTTCTCCAAAGAGATCAAACATTTTTTTCTTTGATTAATTTTTATCGTTTAGGAATAGCACAAATAGAATTAATGGGTGAAACAATTCCTAAAAAATTCATATACTATGACGTGTTTTCGAAGAAAACCAGAGACCAAAAACACACTATCCATAATGAAATGAATTACATTGTCAACTCCTACTATGCACATTATTTATTGGAAAAATAAAGGTAGTATCAGGTGAGCCTATTGTTTGCCAATTATGTAAACATGGGTCAAAAGTAGGGAAGCAGGACAGTGGTAGGGCAGCGTGGTTAAGAGAAAGGAATCCGATTAAGTGGCTTGACGTCAAAGAAATTCTCAATTTCCAAAGCTACAAAATAGGCTGATAGTAATTGTACTCATCCTTTGGGACTGATTGTGAGGATTAAATGAGTATATAAAATGCTTAGCACAGTGCCTGGCACATGAAGTGTACAGTTACTTTGAGAAAAAATATTTAAAACAACAATTCCAAAAGATAGATTGTGTATAAATTTCTAACAGAAAACTTGGCAAAAAAAAAAAAAAAAAGAAAAGAGGAGTTGATTTCTTGTTTTTACCGCCTTACAGGTAAGTCACTTCTTCCGCACCAAATCTATGTTTAAATAAATATGCTAAGAACTGATGTTCCTAGTTCTAAAAGGTCAAATTTATAGTTAAAAGAACAAAATAAGTGGTGAAGGAAAATTGTAGATATTTGTTATATATAGTGTCTCTGTATTAAATTTTGGAAAGTAACACAGGCATGAAAAGTTACATATCAAAATGTTATTATTTATTTAAAATCTATAGATACCATCAAAACATAACTATTAAGTTGAGTCATAGAAATTGCCATTATTTGGCCATTTTTAACCTACAAAAATGGCAATGTCATGTGATTCCACCTAACAGAAATTACAATTTCACATTCTCATATTTCAGAAAGGATTCTATATCATTTCATCCCAAAGTGGCAGGTTCAGGCTGAATCTTCTGATGAATTGAGCAAAAAGCAGACAGTAGAAGAAATCCTCAAGTGGGGATGCCATGGTTTCACCCCCACTCTGCTGCTATCCTTGTGCACTCAGAAGAGGCTCAGACCTGTCCCATCAGGCAGAGGCCATCTTATCCTTTTCCTCTGCTCCTCTCTCACCATCCTAGGCCAAGCCAAGGATCAGCTTTTGCTTGACTGTCGCAGTTATTTGCAACTAATCCCCTAGCATCGAATTTTAACCTCACCGAGTTCATTTTCCACATAGCAACCAAAGTGATCTTTTAAAAATGCAAATCTGCTTGTCACTTTGTTGCTTAATATCCCTTAATGACTTCCTATAGCACAGGAATAAAATACAAGATTCTCAGTGTGACTTATGAGGGCCTGTGTGATTTGATCTGCATACCTCTCTGATCTCATTTCATCATCTGACACTCTCCCCTTTGCTTGACAATCTCTAGTGTCTCTGGGCTTCTTTTTCCTGGAACTCGATTAATATCTTCCTGCCCATGGGATTTCATTTATTGTTGCTTCTGCATGGAATGCCAGTTTCCCTCATTGCTGACAAGCTAATTCAGGTCTTCGCTTGAATATCACTTTCCTTCAGGAAGCTTTCCTCAGTCCCCACACTACAAAATTATTTTTGAAATTATCACTTTTTTCCTTTTTGTTCATTTTTTCTTTATCTTGTAAATATCATTTTGATGTCTGTCTTCCCTGTGCCATCAGGAGAGGGATCAAGTCTACCTTATTCACTGTTACTCTGGCTCATAGTAGGTGCTCAAAAAATATGTGTTGAATGAATGAATGAAAGGCTAACTTTTTAAAAAATTAATTAATTAATTATTTTTTTCATCACATAGTTGTATATTCATCATAATCATTTCTTAGAACATTTGCATCAACTCAGAAAAAGAAATAAAAAGAAAACAGAAAAAAAATCATACATACCATACCTCTTATTCCTCCCTTTCATTGATCACTAGCATTTCAATCTAAGTTTATTTTTACATTTGTTTCCCCTATTATTTATTTTCATTCCATATGTTTTACTCATCTGTTGATAAGGTATATAAAAGGAGCATCAGACACAGGTTTTCACAATCACACAGTCACATTGTGAAAGCTATATCATTATACAATCATCTTCAAGAAACATGGCTACTGGAACACAGCTCTATATTTTCAGGCAATTCCCTCTAGCCTCTCTGGTATGCCTTAACTAAAAAGGTGGTATCTATTTAATGCATAAGAATAACCTCCAGGATAACCTCTCGACTCTGTTTGGAATTTCTCAGCCATTGACACTTTATTTTGTCTCATTTTGCTCTTACCCCTTTTGGTCGAGAAGGTTTTCTCAATCCCTTGATGCTGAGTCTCAGCTCATTCTAGGATTTCTGTCCCAATTTGCCAGGAAGGTCCACACCCCTGGGAGTCATGTCCCACGTAGAGAGGGGTAGGGCAGAGAGGTTGCTTGTCATGTTGGCTGAGAGAGAGTGGCCACATCTGAGTAGCAAAAGAGGTCCTTTTGGGGGTGATTCTTAGGCCTAATTTTAAGTAGGCTTAGCCTATCCTTTGCGGGGTTAGGTTTCATATGAACAAACCCCAGGATTGGGGGCTCAGCCTATTGCTTTGGCTGTCTGCACTGCTTGTGAGACTATCAAGAATTCTCCACTTGGGGAAGTTGAATTTTCCCCCATTCTCACCATTCCCCCCAAGGGGGCTTTGCCAATACTTTTTTATTCACTGTTCAAATCCTTCTGGGATTTATCGAGGCATCACTCTGGACAAACCTACAAAATCTCATGCCCTACTCAAGGTTCCATGTACTTATGGTGTTCAATTAAGCTGTCCACATAAGTTATATTAGGAAATGTGCTAGTCAAAATATAAATTTTCTACCAAATAAACATTTTTTGTTTTAGTCTCACACATAAGTTAAAGTTTTAGAATATGAATTACCGTCTATTTTCAACACCCTGCATTATCGACATTCCTGAAAGGCTAAATTTGTTCATATCAATATGTTTAAGATTATTTAGTAGCTGGCATATTTAAAAAATAATTACTGTTAAGGTGTTGAAGATGACAAATTTTATTTTATCTCCAAAGTCTTGATTAGACAGGAGGGGCAAAACTTGTGGATAAATGAGTTAAAAATGTCAAAATTTTATTCAGGTAAACTCAGATCAGTCATGGAAGATATGGGTCACTTTCTAAGTTTGAAATGTGGCTTCCAGATTTTTCTTCATGGTATTTTAAAACTTTTTTATTGTGAAATATATATACAAAAAAGCAATAAATTTCCTAGTACATTTTAACAAGTAGTTATAGAGCAGATTTTAACGTTTGGTATGGGTTACAGTTCCACAATTTTTTGTTTTTTCTTCTAGCTGCTCCAAGACACTGAAGACCAACAGAAATATCAAAATAAAGATTCAGCAGATTTGTTAAATCCTATCTTCTCTGTTATACTCCTCCTTCTCTTTAAATAACATATATAAATAAAAGCCATAAATTTCAAAGTACATTGCAACAATTAGTTGTAGAACAGATTTCAGGGTTTGCTATGTGTTATAATTCCACAATTTTAGTTTTTTATTTCTAGCTGCTCTAAGGCACTGGAGGCTAAAAGAAATATCAGTATAATGATTCAGCACTCATACTCATTTGTTAAACCTGACCTTCTCTGTATAACTTCACTATCACTTTTGATCTTTCTCCCACTCTTTAGGGGTATTTGGGCTATGGCCATTCTAACTTTTTCATATTGGAAGGGGCTGTCAGTAATATGGGATAGAGGGATGGAACTAGTTGATGTTCTGGAAAGGCTGGCCCCTCTGCATTTCAGGATCTTTATGGTATTTTAGCACCACTAAGGCAAGTGGTCAAGGAAATGCTTTCTTCTGAGAATACTATATAGCTAATTAAGTAGACCGGCCAGGGTTTTTCTTTCTTATGCCAATGCCATGTTTCCATAAAGCAAAGCACAGGAAGTCACCCAACCCTATGCATTGAGTAAGAATGAGATATTAATATCTAATAATTAATAATAAAATGTCAATATCTGAAGATGACACCAATTAGTGTTTATGTGCTGTAGGTGCCCAAATTTCCAGAAGGTGTTTACTCATAGTAGTGATTTGAAATTATAGGTAAGATATGTTTAATCATATATAAATTATAATTTTGATAGTCATGTTTGACTAGAAAGTAGTATACCAGACAGCTCCTTGCATATGAATATATCAGACACTTCATATGTGCTACCTCAGAATAGCTGGACTTCACCTGTTTCTTCAGAGTTTTGGACTTCTTTGCCCACTCTAGATGCTGTGATAGCAACTGATTTTGTATAGCCCCAGGATATAGGAGATGAAAGGGAGCTGGTAGAAAACTTCTCTTTTCCGCCCCTCTATGAAGTATTCCATGGCAAAGCTTTCTGTCTAGCCTATCCTACGTGGCCATGTCTCTTTGTGAACTGGTTAATTTAGTAAAGCAACTCTGTATATTTGCTTCTCAACCTTACCTGTCTCAGTTCCCTTTTCCATCATTCACACAACCCCATTTTTTAAGGGAATTTAGTCTAGGACAGTGAATGTTCCATAAATATTTAATAAATTGAATTGAATAAAAATAAAATCTTGGCTAAATGGGAGTTATTTTTTCCTCTTTCCATGCTTCAGAAGAACTTATTCTCACCTCCTGACCCTTTCATCTTATGGCTGCTTCTATATTGGTAGGTATGTTGCCTAGAAAGAAATAACCAACAAATCAAAGCCAGATGACTTGAAGATAACTCACAATTCCAAAAGACTGATTTAGTAAGGCAAGAGGAAGGATGAATGGTTCCATGTGAGAATTGTCAGGATTATGGGCCCAAAGCTCATCTTTTCCTCAGAGACGTAGCTCACTTCTAGACAAGTCATGGCCATCTTGTCTAGGTATCTCCCCTGTTAGGAAAAACTCCTGCATAAATTCTGGCCTTCATTGTTCCTTAAGAAGAAAACTGAAATATTTCTCTATCCAATTTCAAAAGATTGTGGTTTGTGATATATGCATGCGAGACTTAAAATACTAAAACTGTGAGGCTGCTCTGTTAAAAGAGTGAAAGGAGAGAAGGCAATTTTAATTTAATTTTTTTTTTATCACACACTTGCCTTTAGAAACTGGTAATTGGTAGCAACTTCCACAGTAACTACAGGAAAAATGTTTAAGACATTCAAAATGTTAAAAAAAAAATATGATACACAGCATTTGTTCTGTATTTTCGTACATGCTAGTACCCAGGGCTCAGACCTTTGTGCTCTTGGGAAGAAATGTAGACATAATTATTATTGTTCTTGCCATAACTGGTATTAACAGTAAGGAAGATTGTTATAGAAATGAAAGCAAGGAGGCACCAGCTATGCTGACCTGTATAAGACCTTTTGCAATTTAATGAAAAGGCCAAGAAGAGACAGCAGAGTTTGACCTATTTTTTGTGTATATGAAATTGGGATCATATTACTACATCTGCAGATAACTTTTTAAGTTCTGTGTGGTCAATCATAGCCACAGTAAATGAAGACAATTATAAATTTGTGTAATTTGGCAACTGTAAAATATGAAGAGGAAAGCATTATTAGGGAACCTAAAAAAATTCTTAAAGATCTGCTTTTTTTCAAGATACATGTGAAGGAGATTTATTATAAATCAACTGACTAGAAGTATGACTCATATTCAGGGATGTTACTGGAATTGGCTATTTGGATCTTACCATCACTGAAGGTAATGCTTGATCTTTTCACTGACCATAAAGACATTTCAAGCACAGTAATAGAAACTGCACTTGGTAGAGTCCACTGAGGCCAACTGTAGCAAGCAGCAAATGTATTTAAGTATTTTGTCCAGCAAAGATGTGATGTCCATGTTGCTTTTACTTCTTTTATAAGGGCAGACATGAAGAAGGATTCATTCAATTTAGTCAACATAAAGTCATTAAAAATGAAGCAAGAGAGCAGTGAAGCATAAAGAGTAAGCAGTCAGTCCATATTAGTTGGTAGAGTGGAATGAGCAGGATTCATGTCTGCCTCTGTTTCAGTTTGCTAAAGCTGTTGGAATGCAGTATATCAGAAATGGGTTGGCTTTTTCAAAAGGGGGTTATTTGGTTACAAATTTACAGTTCTAAGGCCATAAAAATGTCCTAAGGCATCAACATACCTTCACTGAAGAAACGTTGATGGTATCTAGGTTTCCTCTGTCACGTGGGAAGGCTCATGGTGATGTCAACTGGCCCTTCTCTCTTGGGGCTGTCTCAGCTCCTATGGGTCCTTTGGCTTCTCCTGGAGCATTCTTTCTTTAGTTTCTCTAAACTCTCTCTGCTTTCTTAATTAAAGGACTCCAGCAGGTGGATTAAGGCCCACCTTGAATGGACAAGGTCACGTCTCCCACCAGCAATAGGTCTGCCCCCACAAGATTGGGTTAAAATAACATATACTTTTCTGGGGTGCATAACAGATTTCAGACCAGCCCGGCCTCCATAGCTGCCACTTCTAGACTGAATAGTTGGAGTCCTGGACTGACAATAGCTGATCTGGGCTGGGGTTGGGGGGCGGGTTTGTTACCAAGTTGCTTCATATGTGGGACAGAGAAGGAATATAAGCATGAGGCAACATTAGCCAGCTCAGTTTCAGGTAGGGGGGAAAGATAGAAGAGGAAATAAACTATGACGGTAGATCACAAGGGCCATTCAACCCAGGCCTTCATATCCCCCACCCGCCACTGAAGAAGTCCTTTTTATGGTGTCCTGTGGAGAAAGTCCAACCAGTAACATAGCCCATCAGGTGCTAATGTTACTCAGTGGATTGGCTGCATTAGAATCACCAGGGGAACTTTAGGAGTACACCTCTCAGAGGTCTAATTCTGTAGGTCTGAAGCAGAGCATGGGATTCTGTATTTTTAAACATCTCCCCAGATGTTTTTAAAGCCATCATATTTGGAATATCTGAGATAAACTCTAAGCTTATTACTTACCTGCTGCTGGTTAGGTGAAGAAGATAGGAAATAAGAAGATGCCATCGTGTTTTAAACTAAAATTTTCATCTTTAAAGCATCCACTTGTTTTGATTCTCTCTGAGGCTTTTGTGTAATTTAAAGGTCTTAGATCAAGTCAGATAATTTGAATTTGTGGTAGACTTACTCATAATTTTATGATATTATTGAGGAGAGCAGGGCAGTCTGGTGGTAGAGAATGTGATAAAGCAACTCCGATTTGGGGATGGAAGTGATGGAAGATCAAATAATTGAAGGATTTTGGGATGCAAGTTGAACCCACCATCTGTTGTCTTAGATCACTGAGATTTTCAATTGTCTGGTGTATGGGGAGGAGCTAAGTGACCAGCTGTCAGGGCTTGAACTAGGCTGGGAGGGGAAATTCAGTGAGGGCTGGGCCTTGGTGCAGGAGGTTCTAATTCAGTGTTTTTTGACAGCTTGATGATGATCGAGTAGATATGTCGGGGCAGGAGAAAAAAGAGAGGAGATTGTGTCAGAAAGGAAGGAATAACTAGAGATTTTAGAGGTTTAAAGAACCTTTAAATGTTCTCTTTAAAGAACCTTTCGAGGTTAAGAGAAACTTTAGAGAAATTCCTAGAGATGAGACAATCCAAGTTGTGGCTAAAGTGTAGTGGCATTTAAAATGGGAGCTGTTGAGCAATTTTGTGATTATCAATGTGGATGGATGATGCTGTTGTGAGAATGTTGGCCAAAGATTGGGGACAGAGGCAAACTGTGATCCAGATTTTAAATTGTTTGAGCAAAGTATGTCGGAGGTGATGTGGAAGTGAAATGGAAATGGAAAAGAGGATGTAGAGAGTGTGGAGTACAAGGTCCCAGCTCTGGCTTGTGGGTGCATTTGCTGAGTCTGGGCACGTCCCACAACCACTTTGAACAGATATTCTTGTGAGTTAATAACATCTGTCCCATCTCCCTTTTAGAGTTGTTGGAGGCTCACCTGATTGTGTGTGTAAAAGCCGCTTTGAAAAGCTAGATAATCTCCAAGGGTCATCCTAGTTTTGAGATCACACGGCACAACTATTTTGTTTATAACCTATCAGTGTTATGAGATGCTGTAAAATGTATGCATGGGTAAAGGTGCATTCTCGCTTGCATGAAAAACACCTAAAACCAGTATTCAGTAACTCACACAGTCAAACAGCCATTAAGCTAAATGACTTTTATCTCTGGAATATTAGGTCAAATTTGGGGAAGATACTTTTAATATATATTTTTCTTTTTTGGCTTTCGTTGAGCACATGCTGGCACCTTTTGAAGTATTTGGAAAGCCACATAATAAACATGAATCTGAGTCTGCTATTGTCACAAATATATCTTCTACAACTTGATTTTCCATAATACCAATTACTCAGGTAAAAATATGATGCCACTGAGTGGTTCTTTGATTCTGGCATTTCACTTTCAGATTTGTTGGATTGAGTTATAATTCTGTAACTCTAACTGTAATTGTGTTATGATTCCTAGCAACTGGGTATTTTTCTCCACTGTTTATTTACACGTCATTTGAACCATGGCTCCTCTTTTAACTTTGAAATATGCAAAGCTCAGCACCTGACCTAGGGGAAAGTTACAGTGACAAATATTAGTCTAAGGATGTCTTACACTGGCTTTACTTTCTACACACTTGCCTCTGCTGAGGAGTACCATTTCCAAATCTTACATAAATACAAAGTTGGATTCAAATATAGTTTCTATTAATTAGTCTCCTGCTCATTTCTAATTTAGTAATTGACACCTAGTTCTTTATTAGGTTCAAGGGCATAAAACATGTGTTTTCCGTAAAGAAGGTGGTGTTCCCAGATTCGCAGTGTTCTTCCTTGAAACATATTTGAGAGAAACTGAAAGTCCATTTCCAGGAGCCTAATCCCTTGCTGAAACAATATTTATGGTCTAAGAACATCATAAATACTGTAGGTTCTTTATTTAAACCTTACTGAATAGTTTGGGTCTAAGACTCTGGAGGCCAGAAGTGAAGAGAGGAAAAACATTCTGAGAAAGATGAGGTCAGTTTTCCAACATTTGGAAGGATTTTATCAATTTACGGTCAACTCAGTTCCAGTGATAATTACCATACACTTCCATTACTCTGAGCAAAATGAGAGACAGAGCAGTTGGCTGCAAACTATTTCAAATCTTTTTTGTGAGAAACAACACAGAAGACTTGAGGGAATTCTGTACCTAGCAGAAGAACCTGCTTGGGAGCTAGATTTCCCAGTAACATAGTGCTTACATTACAGATCTGTGGAGAAGTTAACAATTTGTTTTCTGTGCTCTGAATAATTGAAGGTTAAGAGTAAAATGATGTTAATGGTAGCTTGTAGAAAAAGATGTGATGAGAGTACAACACTGTGAACGTAACAGCACTGAATTATATATTTGAATGTCACTAAAAGGGGGAAATGTTAAGTTGTATATATATGGTACTAGAAAAAAAATTCATGAAACAACATTAACAGGGAACCCTAAGTTAAACCATGGACTATATAAAAAAAAGTGAAATGATGTGAATGGTAGCTTGTAGAAGGAATAAGCAGTAGAAGGATACTTTTGAAGTACTGGAATGGGAATCTTTTGTATTACTTTGGTGTTTTCTTCAGCCTACAACACTATAATGTGACTGTGCCAATTTCTTACTCTGTTTTGCTTAAAGTTTGCATAATGTACTTACACCAAGCTATTGGAAAGGAATTTTCAGTGTTTCCTCCAGTCCTGTCCTGCCTATTGAGAAATTTTCAGAGCAACTAAAAAACCCTTAACCCTATCATTCACTCTGTTTCCTCTATACAGCTGTGGATTTGAATGGCAGGCAAATATAGTCCCTATTGGGAGAATTTTCCCTTGTTTAGAAGATTGAACTGTGTGAGTGAAGTGAATTGCATGTGAATTGAGATGCAGATTATTTCATGTCAGGCCAATAAAACCTTAGACCTTAAGGATCTTCCAGATGAAGGAATATTGACAGATCTTAACTGTGGGAAGGGTGTTGTGATAATAACCAATTCAAAGTGGAATATTGCTTTTCTCTAAAGAAGATTCAAAGAGGGAGTCAATAACATTAACCTTCGTGTCAGCTAGTCCAAGATGAAATGCTAGTCTGGGCACCAACTAATCAAGATTGTCTTGTCCCTTGTATTCTTGTGTTGGGAAATAACTTAGTTCAGTATCTTTAAGATTTATTCATCTTGTATCTGCACTGATCACATGCACCGAGCTGCAAACTGGAGCCAAGAACTATATTTTTGAAGCTGGGCTGGTGATAGGCAGACTGTCTCTCAGTCCTTGGAATAAATACAGCCATCTTAAATATTGACATGCTTCTTTATGGTGCACTAGGGACATTTTTATCATGCTGTATTCTTTTGATCTGCTGAATATAACCATTGCATTTGAAAGCTTTTCTAAGAGAGGAAGATTATCTTAGCAAAAATTACTTGAAAAGCTGGTGTGAATGAATGACTGAAAATTCCCATGTGGACATTTAAGAAATATAAGTAATAAAATATGTCTGATGAAAAAGAGAACATATAAATGTTTTGAGTTGATATATATGTTAGGTGTGTAGCCATATCCATACCCACATTCTTTTTTATGTTCAGTTTTTATAATTACAGAGAGAAGTTTGAGGCTGTAAATAATCATTTGCATTTTCATTAGTAGTTTATGCCATTATAGCCCTTTAACAGTTAAATATTGTTAACCACCATGGCTACTACTAGTAGTCCTCCTTCTCCTCCTCTAGCCAGCACTTATGGGCATTTACTAAGTATCAGGCAGTGTGGTAATTGCTTTGTCTACACAAATCCCTGTAATCCATTCAACAGCTATATGAAATATTTATCTTTGTCTCCATTCTACAGA
This sequence comes from Myrmecophaga tridactyla, assembly GCA_004026745.1. Taxonomy (NCBI): domain Eukaryota; kingdom Metazoa; phylum Chordata; class Mammalia; order Pilosa; family Myrmecophagidae; genus Myrmecophaga; species Myrmecophaga tridactyla. The sequence goes on along the minus strand of PVIY010024220.1, from coordinate 15,517 downwards.
CTAGGACACCAAGGCTTAGTGATATTAAGCAATTTGGACAAGATCATATGGCAAATGGTGGGCTAAGATAAGAAGTCCAGATCTTTCTCACCCCAAAGCTTGTACTCTTACCCATTTTGCAATCCAGTCTCAAGTGTACTGCTAAAAGCAAAAATCATTCTATTAGGACAGGTGAAGACCCTATTTTAAGATATAAGATATAAAATTTATGTTAAGAGAGATCAGTGCAGACCTGACATACCTACAAAGAAGCAGAGGCAGTACCCCAGAGACCAAACAGTGTCAAAGTAGCACCAATGGAGAAAGAAGCCATTCCTGACACTAAATAACCCAGCAGCACTTTTAAAGAAAATTAATAAAGACTCATTCCCTTAGTGTATACCTGACACAACCATAGAAAAGGTTGAGAACCTTTTGTAATAAGGGTTCTGATGCAGGAAGTGACCATTTAGCACAACGCTGAATGAGACAAGATCATGCAGAATGTACAGATCAAGCAGAAAACTTGGGTGACTTAAGAAGAGAAATTTGACGGAATTGGAGCAGAGACAATTCTCTTGGCTACCTTTGGTCAAGAAGGGGAATTATAAGTCGATAAAAGAAACCCATAGGTGACTTCTGCAGTAAAGAATTAACCTTGCCCAAAAAGAGATCTGATCTTTGCCCTCCTGGGAGATAAACTCCAAACCCTTGGAGGGTCTAGTCTGATAAGAATGTCTTTGTTTATCTGGGGACTTTAGATCACACCAGTTCATCTGTGCTAACAATGTGATTTTTATTGGGGGCTTGAGCCACACAGAATTAAGTTGACCTCTAGAGGGGCTGGAAACTAAGGTCAGTCATTTGGGCAAGCCCCTGTGAAAATTCTGGACATCTGGACTCCTGTGAGCTTCCCAGGTTGGCAAAACTCCCTGTGTATTTGTCACACACTGTTGTGAGCACTGTCCATTATTTCACTGGCGGAAGATAACTAGAAGCTTCATGCTTGGAACAGTCCTGGACTCTGCCCTATATGCCTCGTCCCTTGGCTGATTTTAATCTTTATCCTTTCACTGTAATAAATTGTTAATTGTGAGTATAACAGCTTTTAGTAAGCTCCGTGAGTCTTTCCAGCAAATTACTGATCCTGAGGGTGGTCTTGAGGGCCCCTGAACTTGCAGTTGGGGTCAGAAGTTAGGGTGGTATTAGGGACTCTCTAAATTTGTATGCCTTTTTCAAAATATGGCTTTGAATTCTTTGACAGGCTTGTGAGTGCTTTGACCGATAGAGATTGATGGAAGTGATCCTCGCATCTGAGACTAGGTAAAAAAAGACAGTGGAACTTCTGCCTCATCATTCTTGGAGCCCTGAACCTCCAGGTAAGAAGTCTGACTACCACGAGAGGCTGGCATATTAGAAAGGTCACATATTGGTGCTCTGGTTGACAGTCCAGCTAAGTCCAGCCTTATAGCCATCGGCCATGAGGTACCCTATAGTGTCTAACTTGTGACTGAGTCCATCTGCCAGCTGAACACAGCCGAGTGACCTCTATCAACAGCATGTGGAATAGATGAATCATCCAGCTGATCCTAGCGGAAAGAAGGGTGGTCTTGAGAAAAACATGGGATGGTATGTGTGAAAGCAATTTAAGAGTATGAAGCACTTCATGAATGCATTATTTTTCTGCTCATCATAGGGCTGTATTTATACTGCTGCTTGGCACTTATCATATTGTATTTTAATTTGATATATGCATTAATCTCTTCCCCACTTTTTATACTTAGTATAGTACAAAACTCATAGTAGGTACTTAAATACTTTGTTAAAAATAGCTTCTTAGTATTAACACTAGACAAGGAAGACTGGAGAAAATGTAGCCGGAGACTAGTACAGACTTTTTTTTAGTATTTTTTTTTTTCAGTTTCATTTTTAAAAAAATATTTTAATTGTAAACCTTAACAAACAAACACACAACCATTCTTGACATGTGAACATTCTATACATGGTATGCAATCAATGGCTCACAATATCACCACATAGTTGTGCTTTCATCATCATGATTTTCTTTTTTTTGCATGGGCAGGCACCAGGAATCAAACCTGGGTCTCTGGCATGGCAGGTGAGAACTCTGCCACTGAGCCACCATGACCAGCCTGCCACCGTGGCCTGCCCCATGATCTTTTTTTTTTTTTTTTGACATTTTCATCTCTCTAGCAAAAGAAAGAAAAAAGAAAAAACTCGTACGTACCATACCACTTACCCCTCCTTCTCATTGACCACTAGTATTTCAATCTATTCAATTTATTTTTTAACCTTTGTTCCCCCTATTATTTGTTTATTTTTTATCCATATTTTTTTTACTCATTTGTCCGTACTGTAGATAAAAGGAGCATCAGATGCAAGGTTTTCACAATCACATAGTCACATTGTAAAAGCTGTATCATTATACAATCATCTTCAAGAAACATGGCTACTAGAACACAGCTCTACAGTTTCAGGTAATTCCCTCTGGCCACTCTAATACATCATAAACTAAAAGGGGATATCTGTATAATGCGTAAGAATAACCTCCTGGATAACCTCTCAACTCTATTTGAAATTTCTCAGCCACTGACACTTTATTTTGTCTCTTTCTCTCTTCCCCCTTGTGGTCGAGAAGGTTTCCTTAATCCCTTGATGTCAAGTCCCAGCTCATCCCAGGATTTCTGTCCCACATTGCCAGGGAGGTTTACACCACTGGAAGTCATGTTCCATGTAGAGGGGGTAGTACAGATTTTTAAAAAGTAATGTCTATAGGGGCAGTGCAGCAGTGGCTCTGGCAAAAATTCTTGCCTGCTGAGCTGGAGACCAGGGTTCGATTCCCAGAGGCTGCCCCCCCCCCCAAAAAAAGAAAAAAATAATAAAATCTATAGTATGAAAGATGTGTTAGAGATAATCCATTACCATCTATTTTATTTTCTGTTGTATTCAATAGAATACCACATATTTGAACTTGACAAATACTAGTATAAGCCAAATAGGCTCTGTCATCCAGTGGGTGCAGTGGATATAATACTTACCAGTGTTCTTTTAAAACAACAAGAAGCTGGGTAAGAGAGAAGAACAGAGGAAGAGATAAAGATGTACATCATTTTGATGATTAATGAACACAGCACAGTCTAGAAAGTTTATGGCCTGGAAAATCAAGCTGATAGAATAATTGGATGTCCTCTAGTTGCAGAGAAATGCCTTGGATGCTCTGGAGGAGTTACAGAGGAAATTCATGGGCCAACATTGCCTTAGTTCAGTTAAATAAACACTGTGAGCTTTCTGTGTAAGACCTTCCTTCAGAGGCTCACAAGTATAGACCTGCCAAAGATGTGCTCCCTTCCTTTGGGGAGTTCACGGTCTAATGGAAAGACATTGCCTCCAATTTGTGAAAGTGTGTTTTTGATCTCCTGCATCTTCTGCCCAGTGAGTTTGGGAAATCTACTTCTAACAGCAGGCAGCTATTGTGAAACTATACAGATGGGAAGATTCCGTCACATTCCATTTTCTGTCATCATTTTTGCACTCAGTTGTCATTTATAAGATAGGGATAATAATTTCTTTACTATATTGGAGGAATTAAAAAAATGATGTTCCAGAATGCATCTAGAACACTACCTGGAATGGAAGCTGGTCAGTAAATGTCCTGGTTCTGGTCTCCTTTTTTCCTTCAAAAGTATAGAAGAACTCCATTCAATCATACTCTTTATAATTCATGCAGACTTTAGAGGGACTATGGAGACATTTCTGTGGTTTGGCCCAGCTCTTTAGCTTCTCTGCAGAAGTGGAGTGGTGGTTGAAGCAGTGAGTTGTATAGCAAGATTTGAGAAGTGTCTGATGATTCCTTATTATCAAATAGTTCTACTTCTGATGATCCCTGAAATGCCATTATAAATCTATGTCTTGTTGGTATTTGATTTTTAGAAACTCTATTAAAATGCAAAATTTCACCATGCCAGAATGATACAGTATAGTATAGTGGAAATAGGAATAAGCTTTGAGCTGTACAGACCTGAGTTCAAATACCAAATCTTTTGCTTTGTTAACTTGGGCAAGTTATTTAACCTCTCTGAGCTTCAGTTGCTTCATTCATAAAAAAGTGTAATAATACCCTGCCTTTGAGGGTTGTTAAAGGGTTACAGACAGTGTGTGCAAAATGGTTGACACTCAGAGAATGGTGGTACTATTAATGAGCCATCACATCACCTAACTGGAGCTACCAGAGGGTAGGTGCTTCGGAAAGGAAGAGCCACCAGAAGAGGAAAGAGAGGTATAAAGGAAAGATGGGAAAGCCTCCCAAATCTTGCCTGAGTCACAATTTGTCTGGAGTAGGAGACCAATAAATTTGGGTGGGGAAAAAACTTGTTTTTATTTTCACAAAATTATAGATGAAATTTAATAATTCCCTTTATTATGTATATAAACAACCCCAGAAATATCAGCAGTGTCTCTGCATTCATCACCAAATCACAGATATTTTCATATAACTTTGCAGTTATTGAAGATATTAAAAAATGCCATTTACATTCTTCACTACTTCAAAATTATGGTAATTACTATTCCTGCCACTGCTACTTGCTATTTATTATGTTAATAAAAAAGCACATAAATTATTATATCACAAATTTGCTTTTAAAAGTATTTTGATAACAATATTTCAAGATAATTAGCTCCCTTTGCAATCCTATGTATTTGTTTTACGTATTCTGAGAAGGGGCCCATAGGATTCACCAGACTGCCGATGGAGACCATGGCACAAAAAAGATTCAATTTATTTTTTCTTGAGCAAGAATCAGCTGTGTCTTGTGTACTTTCTCTGCTTTTCTGAGGGCTGTTGGTAACGACAGAGATGCTGTCCACCCTGGTCTTCTATAAATCAAACAAGGGGAGTGGGAGAGCTGTGTATCTATATCATCTGTCTATCTATTTTATCATCATCTATCTATATTTTTCCTTCTGATTTTCTTATACAAGAGTGGTCATTGAGAACAAAAAAGAATTATATTAGTAGAATATATTGCAAAGAAAAAGTTAAAAAAAGTTGGTGTTCTGTTTGAGTATTATGAGTATTTTATCTATTTCTTATGAGAAGAGAGGAAATAATAAATCAATCTTTGGGTAACTAGGAACAAAACCAGGATATTTTTTTCCCTGAGAAAGCTGAGGTAATCTGTTTACTCTAGGACCCTCCTCTGTAAGACGGGCAAGACGTTTGTGAGGTGCTTTGGGGATTTTATGCCTGGCTCCCACAGCTTCTCCATCTACTTTTCTGGGTCTTTGGAGTGTATTTTTTTTTCCTGTAGAACTCAAAGTGTTTCACTGAATGTTACGAATAATAACTGGCTCCTCTCAAATCCCATGATGAAGAAAGTGGTAGGGCAAGGTTAGGAGAGTAGGGGATAGGGCTGGGTGCTGACAGAGGGAGAAAGAGAAAAGGGCCAGACATTTCACATGCAGTTTGACCTGGAAAGAATTAACTAGACTTGTGGTTTCAAACCTTTTACTCATGTGGTCCATGAAATAATTTTGAAAGACCTTTTCTTGAGTTGACATGTAAAATGATTTGTAAATTTACATAGTTGCAAAGTACATATTAAATGATATACTGAATATCATATCTATGATTAAAATATATTTTCATACGAAGTTTGGAGCTGCAGATTTACCTCATTAAATTTATGGAGAGTGTCCCTCATATTAATTAATTGGCAAAGCTAGCCCTTATTGTCAAAACCACTCTACAAATTGGAGTTATTTTCTTTCAGAAAAACATCTTATTTCACTTCTTTTTTTTTTTTGCATGGGCAGGCACCGGTAATCGAACCCGGGTCTCCGGCATAGCCGGTGAGAACTCTGCCACTGAGTCACTGTCGTACTGCCCTGATTTCACTTTTTAATTTGATAAATGTGTAAGTTCCAACTAACCTTCTTGCTTCTCAATTCTAATTCTAAGAAATGGAACAAGAAAGGAAAGAATGGAAGGGAAAGGAAAAGAGGGTTGTCATGAGTTTTTCACTTCGCTTCAATATCTCTTTCTAAACCTTTCTTGCTTCTCCCTTAAAGGACTCTCTCCCTTAGGAGGAAGCTGTGGAGGTTTTCACACCCCAGGAGTGTGAAGTGTACCTTAGTGTGACTGTGGTGGATGGAGCGTATACTTGCAAAGTAGGAAAAGAAAAAATAAGGGGAAAAAACTGTGTGGTATGAGGCAGATTCATTTGAGAATAGATTACATGTGGAAGCTAAAGATTGGAAAAGTCTTCTTCTACTAGGACACAAGTACCTGTGCCTCAGTTTGATGGAGTTGAACTTGAGCTAGTTCAACTCCATCCATTTTACTGCAGTTTGCCCCAATTCATCTTGATAGTGGTTGAAACTGGAACAATCTCCTGGTCCTGCACTCTTTCCACTTCTACATCCGCCACTGTCTCAGGGTGGCCACAGCCTGTAGGAATTGAGGTGGTGGGTCGAAGCCCTTTGATCATCTGGAATTAATTAAATTCAGTGGATGCTGCTGCTGCTGAATTTTCTTTATAAACCCCACATTATTAACTAACTTCTTTTGTTTCACAAAACCATGAATGTCCTGTTTTTTTTTTTCTTGCCTTTGTTCTGTCAGTCCCATTGGAAAGGAGGCGAACACAACGTCTCATTTCCACGCAGCTCTTGCCGTTGAGCAGCAATATGAAGCAGGCAGTGCTGGAAATAGAGAAGTTGTTTATGCTTGGCATGCTCGCAGGGAGAAAAGCTGAACAAACAGATAGATCTCTATCGTCAAGTCAGGTTTCCACACCCTTTTGGAGTGGGAAGGGGATGCCACATCAGTACTATTGTCAGGCCAATTGCATTTTCCCCCACAGGCATGAATTTGCATGGAAATTGCTGCTCTGTGTTGGAAGGGTTCTTCTAAACATTTCACCCAAAGAATTATACCCAACATGGGAGTTTGCTCTCTGGGCTGTATCTCTTTTGGACCAGGGAAGTGAGATTCCAGTGAAATGAGAACGGACTTTTGCCTCAAGTCTTTAGATTCAGGAATTACTGGCATGACAAACCAGCAGAATTTACCAGTCTCCAGAAGTTATTAGTGGAAATGTTGTGAATGCTGGGATGGTGGGTAAGGTAGGAGTTGGGGGTGGGTTAGAGTTTTGATCTTGTCTTAATGACAAGAGGAATTGTTAATGGATTTCTCCAAATTCTCACTCTTCTACATTGGCAAGCAAAAATACTGACTGCTCCAGGATTGAAGAAGGAGCAAAGTGGGAGCAGGATGGGAAATAGCTCCAGGTAAAATAGTGCAGTCACTGCCTCAGCTTCCACCTGTGGTTCCTTGTACCTTCCTTAGGGGTGGGGTAGGGGGGTAGGGGTAACTCCTACCTGCTTTGTTGTCCTGTCTTTCTCTTACTGGCAAACTGTGCTTTGAGGAAAGTGCATGACATCTAATCATTACCTCAGTACGATTAAAGTTTGTGGATGCTTTTCCTGGGGGTATGGACTCCTTCATCTCATTGGTGGCATGAAAAACTTGGCACAAGAGTTCAGATATCAGTGAACAGGTGGGGAAGTTTTTTTTTTTTGCATGGGCAGGCACTGGGAATCGAACCCGGGTCTCCGGCATGGCAGGCAAGAACTCTGCCTGCTGAGCCACCATGGCCTGCCCTATGGGGAATTTTTTAGTTTTTATTTTATTTAATTTTTTTTGGGTAAATCTCACTATATAGGCAACTGTCTACACTCTCTAGACACAAATTTGGCCCTGTTTAGGACTTCTTGGTCCTGTGCAATGACACAAAATGGGTTCCAACCCAGGAAATGAGGGATAAACATGCCTTAGTATAGTTGGAGAGTCAGATTATTGAGATGCTGAATAGGTATCTGCAAAAATCCCACAGAGAGCTTCCAGTTATGGGCATGTTTCCTCCAACAGGGTTGGAATCCCCAGGAGATCAAAGGGGACTACAGTGGTGGCATGGCCGACTAACTCAGAAGAGGGTCTGAAATATTAACAGTTCTATGTTTGTATATAGGAGCTGGGAGCCTGAGGGAAAGAGAGTGGTTGAACAGAGCAAGGTGGCAAGGTTCTTCACTTCAAGAACTTCAAGACGAAAGACAGCATATGTATGAGGCAATATCAAATAAGAATACAAAAATAAATTCAATTTAAGTATGAGCCTTTGAGATATTAATACTTGTAAGTGCCTGTAGGGGACAGAGGAGTCTACTAGGTGCCTTTTAATGTAAGGTTTAAAAGTTTTACTCATTTTGATTTTTCATAAATTGGTTTGTTTGATTTGGGGAGGTTGTATCTTTTAATAAAATCTTTATAATGGAATTTTGATAAGAGATGGCCTTAAAGGAGGAAGCGGGGGCTTGGGCAGAAGGAATTAGGATGATGTGAGTTGTAACAATGGAGAAGGCAAAAAAGAAAGCCAAGGGAAATGGCTGGAGGCTGAAGGGGGAGTGAAAGAGAAATTTAAAAGAAAAAATCAAATGAAAGTAAGGAAGTCAGGGATTGCACACTGCATGACCATAACCAAAGGCATGTCTTACTTGATTCAAATAGTTTAAAAAATATATAATTTTTTGATAATATTGAAATACTGGGACTTCATCTAAAAATCTGGGTTTCTGAGTTTGCTGAGAAAATTGAAAGGTACTGGCTATAATGCTATATGGTGATAATTGGGTAAGCTGAGAGGTGGCTGACTCCTTTTGTTAGAACATGATTTCTACAGTTTTCACAGCACTCCTGGTTGCTTTCCTCCCAGCCACCTCACTCATTTGCCTCATCTCTTGTCCAGTGTGGATACTTAACACTTGTAAACTCTGGGCTCAGCTAGTTTGCCTGGGGAAGGGAGACTGGTCCACTGCCTGGCTTCCCAAGGGGACTCCTGGTCCCTGCTGATGTTCCTGTTGATCCCTTTGCTCATCAGTTGGGAGTAATGCCGTGATGGTTGTGGTTATAAGCAGTCAGCAGTATAAAGAACATCAGCCCTGGGCTGCTCCACTTGTCCTCATCACTGTCAGATGGTCATGCTACCTTTTCTAACCACAGCTTTGTAAACCTTGGCTTGGAATTTCAAGAAGGCTGAGCCTCAAATGAGGCAAGGCATGGACATAGTTTGTGTTGCAAGACAGTGTATAAACCAACTTTGGAGTTAGTTGCTCAACTCTAAGGACTTGGTTGCCCAAATCAATAGCCATTGTGTTATTTTAATTCGCCAAGTATCTTCCTCTGTCAATGCTCCTTGCCATCTTCTTTACATCTTCAGACTACTGTTTGGTTGATTTCCTTTCTACTTTTAGCCAATTAAATGATCATAATTCAAGGAAAGCTAATAAAATGCCAATGGATACAAAGGAATAAGCAAATGATATGTAATATTACAGTAAGCAATAAGTAGTAATGGAATACGATGTGAATAATGCTCTCTGGATTGTTTGGAGAAGAAAGATCTCCACAGGACAGGAAAGATGTTCTGTTGGGCAGTAAAGGGATAGAGTTACATGCATTTAGAAAAATCTTTTAGGAGAGAGGCCCTCCTGAATTTGAATGGCTAATGACCACTGCTGATGTCTGTAGCTCTTGGAAGGTAAACAGTATACATCACAGTGGGATGTTAGGAAAACTAGGTGTGATGGTTAATTTCTTGTGCTGATTTGGCTAGGTTATGGTGTCCAGTTTTTTTGTCAAGCAAACACTAGTCTGATTGTTACTGTGAGAGTATTTCATAGATGGATTTAAATAATTGGTCAGATGATTTCATCTATGGCTGATTGCATCTACAATCAACAGGAGATTGCCTTCAGTGATGATAGGAGTCTCCTCCAATCAATTGGAGGCCTTAGAATGAGAACTGAGGTTTTGAGCACTCATAAACAAGAATTTAATCTCTACTTCAGCCAGTCAGCTTCTCCTGGGAATTTTAGCTTCACTTTCATCAAGTTTCGGGCCTGCAGTTACCCAATAGAATTGGTGGACTTGCCAGTCCTCACAGTTGGGTGAGCCAATTTCTATAATAAATCTCCTAATATTTAGACACACACACATAACACACACACACACACTGTCAGTTCTGGAGAACCCTAATGCACTATAAAAGGAGGACCCATATAGTTGGCAGTCACAAATTCTGTTGAATGTACTTAAGATAAAAAATTGGAAATATTTGCTTGAGGGAAAAGAGTTTGCCAGCCTTAAATGCAAATCACTGAATTGTTTCTATAAAAATTAAATGTATTGGTAAAATTGTGGGAGGAGTAATTGTCCTGTGCTTTAAATAGTTCCAGAAGTTCTAGAAAAAGTAAGTCTACAATTTTTGCAATATTCCAGGAAACTGATGCAACTCACAAATGCATCTAAGAATTCACAGATATAAATGAGGGAAAAACTCAGACCCACATGTCTTGTTTGCTGAAATATTTTGGTCTCATGTTCATGGTGCTGTGAATTCCATGTTTTGACATTGTTATTGTTTTCAATGAGCATATTTCTGTACTTCTGCATGACAACAAAATTTAGTCCCTTCTTACACAGAGAAAATAAGTAGTCGTCTGAGTGTTCAAAGACTTACTTTTTCTTGTGCTTACTCAACAAACATGGAGCACCTACAATATTTCAGGCACTGGGGAAATAAGGATGTTACACACAGTCCCTACCCTTAAAGAGCTTCATTCTATTTAGGGAAACAAAAAGTTAAATGCAAATGTGTTATACAAGAGAAGTGCTGTCATAGAGCTGTATAAGGAGCAGAGAAGAAGGAAGAATGTAGCTGTCCAGAGATGCATTCTGCCAGCTAAGTGTCTCTCAGCCAGTTAAGAGTCTCTCAGCTCTATACCTTCTATCTATAATCGGCTTTACTATGGTGGAGCTGAGACTCTTTGTTTGCCTGCTCTGCCAGTAGGGGGCACTAGAGGGAGATGCAAAACTGGAGGAGGGAGCAGGGACTCCTGTAGGCTTCCTTTGTGCTTATGGTTCTTGTGATTGTTCTTGCTTCTTCACTCTGGAAGTGGAAGTTCCTTTCCCTCGCAGCACCTGAATCCAGATTGCAGTTTTCCCAATACCTGAACAGCCAGCTTCACTGTGCCTTCCACACTCACCCTGAGACACCAGCACCAACCAGTCAGTGTCCTCTCCCAATAGTCTGGGTCAGCAGATTATGAGTAACCCTTTGAGCTTGGAGACATCAGCATCAGCCAAGCAGCACTCCATCCTCAGAGGTGTGAGTTCCAGCTTCACAGGGTCATTCCTGTAACTTTCTAAATTTTAATAATTCTATTTTTTCCCCCTTTTCCCCCCTGCCTTAGGAATGATAGCTGCTTCCGCATTTTCTACCTCCATGACACTTTTGTCTTCTCTTTTTGCCCTTTTAGTTACTTAGTTAGCAACTTTATACCTAATTAACAATTATTTCAATTAAATTCTCTCTGTTCAAATAACTGGTGTGAATTCTCCTGACTGGACTCTGACTGATACAGGGACAGAGAATGTAAGCCCTTGAGGACAGGGACCTTGTATACTTAATTTATTGCAGAGCTTTAGATCGCAAATGCTTAGTACATAAATTAGGTGCCTAATAAATATGTGTTGACTATATTAATGCAAGGTAATATTTGCCTTGACTTTGTCATAACAAGAAAATAAAAGGGAAAAGGAATACTAGGCTGAGGGAACAGCATGAACAAAGGTACAGAAGCATGAAGATGCATAGCATAATGGGGAAATATCAAGTCATTTTTGGTTTATAGAGGATAGATTATGATGGAAGGTGAGGGTAGATTTGTAGTTTAGGCTCAGATAATTAAGGACTGTGCATATCAACCTAAGGAAATTGAGCTTTGTTGATATAAATGGAGTGAAAGTAGATGGGTTCATCAAAGTTGTTAAGCAAGGAAGTGTTTCTGAAAGATATGAAGCTGGGTGAATTGTGAAATGCAGAGATAACTATTATGGTGCTATTGAAACAGTAGAGAGAAAGAATGATGGGGATGTGTACAATATGTGAAGAAGCCATAAGGTCTAGAGAGGTTTTGGAGATAAAAATCAATTGGGCCAGTTGAATGATTAATCAGGAAACATAAACAGGTAATTATATTGCAAGGTGACAAGTGCTGTAGCTATTTGTAAATGTGGAGTGACTTGGCAGACTGAATAGGGAAGGGATCCAGACTGGCTACTGGCTTGCCATGGTAAATTCTCACCATTGAGGCTACTGCTTTGGACTAAGAAATTGGTTCAGGAAAAGCTCTCATACTACCTGAGACAGTCCAAGAAAAAATTATCACCAATAATAAATTAACAATAGTTTAGTTTTTCACATTACCAGTGGGGAACAAGGCTAAGAAGGAAAAGGACAAGGATATGGAGGAAGCCTGGGGTCCAGGAGACCAGGCCCAGAGGAGGGCCATTGTCCTAAGAAGCCTGCAGTAGCTAGATGGCCTGGACATTTGAAAAGAGGGAAGAAGCAGAGACTGGTATATTAATGGAGGAGGACTTTATCTGCTCTCTAGCTTCATCTACTCTTCCAGTTTGCCCTGTGGGATGACCCTGAATTGGAAATGCTAAATTGTTAACTTGTCATCCAGACGGGGGTGTGGAATTCTTTTGTTATATACTAGGGTACATTTATATCTGCTTGTGCCTATAGTCTTCGTGTGTGTGTGTATTTATAGAGAATGAGAGGCCATTGAAAGCTCCAGTCTGTTCCTGACCTTGAGGTAGAATCCTTTGTTTGCTACCTTGTTAGATGGTTCATTTGTAAATTTGGGCCAGAGGTTGCAGTTGAAGTGCTTGGGCTGGCTGCAGATGATGTACTAGGAAGACTGTGAGTTCTTTGTGGAGCTGGACACCTGCAGCACAAGCCTGTGGGTCTGCATGCCTGAGTTCTATCATTAAACCTGTTCTCCGCACCTCTCTGTCTTCCCACTTCCCACCACCCTTCACTTTGTTGGGCCTTCTTCCTACAACAGGACTTCAATTATTCTGATAGTTCCAATTATTAGGGCAACTCACTCATAGCCCAAGAGCCTCCAAGCTTCTCTCTTTGCATCCTTCTGTCGCGAACTGATTCTTACTGTATCAGATCATTTAGGATAGAACATGGCTGTTTAATTCTGCCCTCTCAGCAGAGGCTGTGGGTAATTTTCCTTATAATGGGATAATAAGCATTGTGGGCACTGGAGAATAGCCTGTCTGGGACACCTAAATTCAAATCCTGTCTTTGTAACTCACTAGCTGTTAATCCTTTGGCTATCTAACTTTTCTGAGATTAATTTCTAAAATGAGGTTAGGAATACATTTGTTAATTGGGCTACTGTGGGGACTAAATAAGAAATATAGAAAGCACACAGTTTAATACGTGGGATCCAGTTAGTCTTTAACGGTGATGATCTGTGCTGCAGTACCTGAAGCTGCTTTTGGCAAGTCCCAGAGTCTCTGGGTCAAACTAATTATAAACCTATCAAGCTGTGTAGCATCTGGATGGAGTGAGACTGTGAGAAAAATACATAGAAACCTGATTGCTATCATCATTTTATTCTCTCTCAACATCACCTCACGTTTGCTAAACATTCATAAAACGTGTTTACTGAGGAACCCCAGTGGGTAAAGACAGTGTAGGGAAAGCTGAAATGGATGATTAGCACCAGGTCTGAGACATCAAACGAAAAAGGAGAGAAAGGCTCTTTACAGCCTCCTAGAGAGTCCCTTGTAGAAAAGGAACTTATCAAGAGGCAGGTGGTTGTGAAGATGCTTGAACTTCCTTTTAGCCAGGGCCCTGCTAATTTTGCTAGGGGAAAGGTTGGCTTGAGGTTAGCCCAGTGGTTAAATGAGCCTGATTAGACAGTCAAACAAACACTATAACACAGGGACGTTGTAAGGGAACAAGAGAACAAATCAACTGGTTTGGGAGCTTTAAAAGAAAGTGGAAGGTTAGGAAAAGACAGAGCCCTCCAATGACCATGGAAGCAGTGGTGGCCTTGACCTTGGCTAACCTTGGCTGTTGGTATGTTTTCCAGCATCAGCAATGACTGGGGAAGGGAAGCAATCTGGAAACATGGTCTAAGGGAGTGATATCTGGTAGAATCAGTCCTCTTAGAGAGCATCTTGAGTCCAGAAAGAAGGAAGCTCAGTCTATGTTGCTGAAGAGAGCCTTTCCTGGGATTTCTTGAAACTTTGAGCAGAAATGTCTTCTAATGGTAGTTACTTTTATTTTAATAAAAACACTTTGTGATTCATGTGGCTAACATGCTTGCAAGTGGAAGAGTTGGTGCCAGCTTACTGGCAGCCTATATTTCCTCAGGTTTCTGAATAGAGGCTTAAAATATTACAATGCTAGGTGGTGTGACGGTGGCTCAGTGGCAGAATTCTCGCCTGCCATGCCGGGGACCTGGGTTTGAGGTCCAGGTGCAAGTTATTGTAGTAGACCATGTTTTTGAGGACTGTGGGGTATGTAAAGTCTACTGTGGATCATCCCCATCTGCTTTTCCCTGTCTTTGCCTCCTGACTCCCGTCTGAGAGTTCGGACCAACCCCAGTACCTGGGCCAAACTGAAAAAAAAGGATACACATTGATATGTGAAGAGCCTCTCTTTCACTCTCCCCATATGTTCATAGGCTTAGGAGTAAGTCAAAATCCCCAGATTCAGAATTGTTGGTCTAAACCTAATTTATGGGTTTCTGTATCCTTCTATGCCTGAATCACAGCAGTCCTAGGATCCTGGCTGTGCTGGATAGTCTTTATTTTCCCCTGTAGTTCTATTCTCCATACTTGTCAGCTATTTAGTGCTGGAAAAAGCTGTCTTATATTTTTAGCATCAATTGAATTTCTCCTTTGCCCTGTGTTGCATCTGGCCAGTGAAGAGAATTAGCAAAAGAATGAAGGGCAAGAGGAGAGAGCGTATGCAGTGTTATGCCTAGGCTCTCTTCCTGGACATTACCATTTATCCTTAGACTACAGTGACTAACATAAAGTCGGTAAGGGATAGTTCTGGACTTGCTGCACAGAAATAAAAGAAGAACAACAGTTTAGATGTTCGTGATTGGAAGAAATTTCAAGGAAGTGGTTGTAGAAAGAGAGAGTAAGGAAAAGCAATCACTTAGGCTTGGGTGGACCACCTTTGACATCTTGAGGAACTTTACAAAGTTCTCTGCAGCCTAGGAAGATTGTCCAAAAGTGGTAGGAAAGGTAATTGGAAGAAACAAAGGCAGGAATCCTTTTTTCACGGGAGCTCCTTTATCACTGGGGCCCTATTCCAGGCTCACCATCTCATCAGGAGAAGGAATTCAAGGATGAGACAAGCAGGTTTAAGCAAGTGAGAAAAGTTTATTGAAGCAAAGAAATGACAGGCTTGAGGGGTGAGCTCAGGTATGATCAAGGGAGAGACGTGCACATTGTTCGGCATATAGGTTTTTATTAGATTTAAACAAAGGGAGGTGGGCTTTGAGATCTTGATACATTGTGATTGGTTAGTAAACATTCAAATTAAGGATTGTAAGTGGGCTATGGAGATTGGTC
>PVIY010024219.1:0-38307 GCA_004026745.1 Myrmecophaga tridactyla | reverse complement strand
TATCAAAAATTTAGAGTTTCCATAGCCCAAACAACAACAATGAGATATATGGAAAGATTAAAGGTGATGGTGGAATTATACATAAAAGATAGGACTTAACAAATGAATATGAATGCTCAATTATTAAATTGATATCTCCTTTAGTCTCCAGTATTTTAGAGCAGTTAGAAGTAAAAAGCTAAAATTGTGAAATTGTAACCCATGTCAAAGTCTAAAATATGTTCTACAACTAATCATGGTGCTGGGCTTGGAAATTAATAGCTTTTTTGTATATGTTATTGCTTATGAAAAGAGAAGGGAAAAAAGTCAATTGTGTTGATAAGAAAGTATTTAAGCCCACTAGCCTCCTATATTCTGGAGCAATTAGAAGGAAAAATATGAGAAGATCTTATGGTAGCCTATAAACTCTGGGATCTGTCCTGTAACCACTTTTTGAAGAGTGCTTTGAAAACAATTGCTTTTTTATTTCTTTGCTTTGCATATATGTTGTACTATACACTAAAAATATATAAATGTATATATATTTATATAAAACCATATGTGTGTAAAAAAGCAGTGCATAAGATATACATACAGGAATATAAGTTATGTAAAGACAACTTTGGGCAAAAGAGTGAAAAATAGCATGGGTCCTAATACACAATGAGATTTAGGGAAAAGGGCAAACACCAATATCCAATTCCAAAGTATGTGTGTTTAAAAATTGGTACATCTGCAAGGACACAACAGACTTGAGAAGGTTTCACTGGATGGAGAAGAATGGAAGTGATGATGAGGGAAAGAAAAGTGGAAAGGCAATCATTGTCAGACATCCTCTGAATAATAATATTTTTTAAAAAGGAAATTACAATGGAAATAAAATATTTTAAACCAAATAATAATGAAAGTGCTATTCTTAAAAATTTTCTTTGTTTTACTACTGAACACTTTTAAAAATGAGAATAAATATGGGATATATATAATATATATGTAACATTCACAAACACACAAAATTATTTTAATAATAGTTCTACTAGAATGATTTCAAAGACACAAAAAGCAGTGATAACCACATAAGGTACATTTAGCAATTCAAAGCATTCAGACATACACATCATATGTTAATAAAATAATTAAAACACCATCAAAACCACTGTGACTCATTTGATGCATCCTCAGATCAATTTCCAAACATTTATTTCCTATTTGAGAATATTACCATCTTGGAGCAGGCATATATTCTTCTGTCTACCACACAGACTATGTCCAAAATACATATGTTTTTATTATACTGTATATATCTTTCTAAAATTTGCTTTCCTGCCTCAATATTATCTTTGTTATTGACTCATGCTGATAAATTAGGTCTGGTTCTTTATTATACATATCTTATAATATTTCATTGTGTTAGTAATAATCAATCATAGTTCATTTGTATTTCATCCAGTTAAACAACGTTAAATTAAAAAAATTCTTCTACTGAAATGTTGTCGTGATGAGTACCCTTATTATTATCTCTTTGTTCACAAGTGTCAGAATTTCTGTAGGATACACACTTTGAGTGGAAATTACTAAATTTTAGCATGTGCATATTTTCAATTTTTCTAAATCCTGCTAAGGTGGTTGGGCAAAGAGTCAATACACACTACTCTGACAATAGAGATTGAAATAAAGTTTCTCCTCATAAGCTTAAACTGTGCTACAATTGAAGACCAAACTTGGACATGATTGTATGTAACTTTATTGTTAAGGATATTGTTTAAGGATTTTTTTGGAATAACAGAATAACAATCACTGATATTTAACCATATGATGTCAAAACATTAGTAATAATAATAATACATTAAAATTACACCCAACTTAAACCTCTGGTCTATATCAGAGATAATCTCCATTCCAAAAAATTATTATTAAAATATATGAATCTAAAAATATATATATATATATATATATGAGCTTGAATTCTCTTACTTTCAAAGTTAGTACCTTATTTTCAATCTGACAACAAAACATCTAGGTGATTGGATGGAGTATAAAATTTGAGGTTGGCACTTCTGTACAGAGAAAAACTTTAGTTATGTGCTCTCTTACCACTGCAAAATTTCCCCATCACTTTCCTCAGAGCTCCCACCACTTCTTTGTTTCTCAGACTGTAGATGATGGGGTTGAGCATGGGAGTCACCATGGTGCCAAACACAGCCACAATGTGGTCCTGCTCAGATGTGTGGGAAGATCTTGGTGTCATGTAGATGAAGATGGCCTGACCAAAGTAGAGACTCACCACAGACAGGTGGGAGGAGCAAGTGGTGAGAGCTTTGTTCCTCCCCTTGCGGGAGTTCATCCTGAGGACAGCCAGGAAGATGAGGGTGTAGGAGGTAAGGATAAGAACAAAGGGGACCAGGAGAAACACAATAGTTGTCACAAATATCACCAACTCATAGGTTGATGTATCCACACAAAACAGTCTCATCATGGCAGGCACCTCGCAAAAGTAATGGTAAATCTCCCTAGAGCCACAGACAGGGAACCACATTGGGTAGATGGTATGGACAAGAGCTGTAAGAGCTCCCACAACCCAACTTGCAGTGGCCATCTGGAGACAGACCTTGGGGTTCATGAGGACTGTGTATCTCAGGGGGTTACAGACAGCCACATAGTGGTCATAGGCCATGAGAGTCAGGAGAATGTACTCAGCAATTCCAAGTGTAAGAAAGAAAAATAGCTGAGTTGCACATGCCAAATAGGAGAGGTTCTTCCTTCCTGTGAAGTAGTTGGTAACTGTCTTGGGGACTGTGCTGGAGATGTAAGCCAGGTCAACAAGGGAGAGCTGACTGAGCAGGAAATACATCGGTGTGTGGAGGTGAGAGTCCAGCCAGATGAGGAGTATCAGTACAGAGTTTCCAGTGAAGGTGATGGTGTAGATGAGAAGGACGATGAGGATGAGGAGGTGGGGATGCCTGAATCTCGGGAAAAGCCCCAGGAGGACAAAGTCAGTTGAGGTTTGATTTTGGGGGACAATAATTTCATTCGATGCTCTATTTGAACTGAAAATCCACAGAGGTGAAATAACATTATAAGGGGTAATTGTACCTCGTGCTAAATAACCTCACCCCTTGAACTTTTTATTACCAGAAATTTAAAATATAAATTCTTTCAAAAGTGTAGTTTGAAAAATGTTCTTTTGAATCAAATTATAACACTTTGAGCTATTATGATTTGGTCAAGTATACTGAATCCTTTAAAGATGATGTCGTGTGACCTTATTCTCCTCACATGGATTTTTGTACAAAATTAGTTTGTTTTACCTTCCAGTTATTGGCAAACATAATTCTGCATATACCATCTCTACAGAAAATTCCTAACTTTTCCTCCTTGACTAGAATCTCTTGAGAATCTTTTGAGGCACTCCCCAGATAGACTCCAGAGGCTTTCAGAATCAGTCAAAAGAGAGAGTATTTGTTTTCATTATACTGGAATCCATAATTCACATGCTAGTTCAATTCTCTTCTATTTTCACTTCTGCTACTCTAAGTTAACTTTTCTTGAACAAATCCAATAACCTCTTGACATATATCTCTTTTTTAGCAAAGTCCTGGATTATTCTTTATTTTCACAGAGTAAAAACAAAAGCTGATTCAATGATTTTAGAATTCTGCACACTCTCTTCCAAACATTTAAATGGGTATGTGTGAAGGAAACTATATCATCTTCTCGCTAAGATATGAGGTCATGTCTCCATAAATTTCAGTCCTCAAACACATGGAAATGATTGGTTTTAGATAAGCTGATATATTTTTCTACAGAGATTAGAAATAAAATATTTGCCTGCATGTGTATAACAAAATAAATAATTTTACTCATCTATGTGGAATATTTAATGTTACTCCAAAACTTCCATCCACATGCATTTTTTTCTTGGAGGCAATGACAATCAAAACAGCAAAATTCCAACTGCCAATGAAGAGACACGTGTTCTCATTGTGACTCTATCAGCATTGAGGCCCAGAGGCATTAAGTTCTCAGTTAGATATCCTGTGATTCTTGGGATGGCTTTTTCTGCTTTTTAAGGGCACCCTAGTTTTGATGATTCTCAGTATCCCTCCTTGTTGACTGGCATATTAAAATTAGTTTTATTTTTCCATTAGAGAAATATTTTTAAACTACCATTTTGTTAACTTCTTCTAATTGATGACACAATTGCCTCTTATAGCTCTATAAAAGGTTTGCATTACCTATGACATGTGTTTAAATTTCGATCACAAAAATCAAAGGTTTTTTTTTTCTTGAAAATGGTGGATTGTACAGCCTTGTTATAGAAGATCTATTATGTGGGTGTTGGCAGTAAACTCAATAAATGTGCTGCTGGAGAGCACAACGTCCCTCCAATGGAGGTATCATGGAACCGCTTTACAAATCTCTTACAAATCTATCATTTCATATTCATGCAAAGCACCTCAAGTTAATGATTATTTCTCTCCTACTCCACAAATGTGTAGAATTCATTTGATAGCATTCTTACTTACTGTGAGAAGCAGATTTCATATTCATGAACCACAAACTTGCTATACAATGATTTCTGCTTCACCCTGTGGTTTCAGACTTGACAGATGATCAGAATTTACTTTCAGTGTATAAATAAATTATGATAGTAATAGTAATGGATAAAGTAGTGGTGCCATTCTCACCCAGTTCCTGTCATCTGAACCTCCAACCACCTAGTCGTGCTTTCTGTGTTTCTTGCTTCTTTGAAAATTAAATTGGTTAGTCTTGTTGTAACAAAGGTCATCTCTGCTCTGACATTTCAGGGACCCTGAAAATTGAGTAACTATATTTCTGTTCCATACTTGGCTCAGGTCTTGAAATTGAAGAGTGGCAGTGTCCTGTAAATTCTACTGAGGTGTTTTCCTTGGAACTGGTAAAGGAGGTCTCAAGGGAATGTGTCACAAGACTCTAATTAACCATAGACCCTGAATCAGGCAATTCTCTTGGAAAATAATGAAAATTATCAAAAACAGTCATCATCTTGCATCCCATGCTGTTTGTTTGAAAAATTAAAATAAATAGTTTTATTGTGATTAGGTTTCTAAGGAAATTTAGAAGGTTACTTAAGTCACATTTCACAAATGAACTTTATAGAACAGTCATGGTTGGGAAAACTGAGAGCTCAATCATTCTCACTCATTAGGTGGAGGTTCAATGCTGGGAGAGGCACACTGGGAGAAATAGAGTAGACCACCTCCATCCAGAATGTTTGCACATAAAAAGGAGGTCACTTTAAAGAGTAGCAGTTCACTCTCCTCAACCCTTCAGCTCTGGAGCAGAAAAACAAACATATTACCTGAGGGAGAATCAGACCATAAAATCAGGCAACTCTGAAGTTCTTCCCAAATGAAGTTACTTTATTTGGGAAAGAATTGTGGAAAGTTTAAGTGAAATAACTCTCCATAAAGCATTAGACATTTTGGTGCTAAGCATTTAAGAGAACACTGTTGTTCTCTAAGAGCAACAATTAAACCATGAAACACCAAGTGAGAAACAGAGAAGAAACAGCTAAGAAAAGCCCTCCTGGCATCAGAACAAAGGTCAAAGATTGGTTTCAAAAAATACTTATGTGTATGTCCTGAATTTAATTGGATCCCACAGATCAATTGTGGGACAATTTATCTGCCAAACCATTGTTAAAAACAATAAAGCAATTGGTTAGCAATTAGTGCCAACCTAAATGCTGGGGGTGATAAACAACACAAAGAGAAAGCTTAAAAGAGAGACCAAAGAAAGGCCGTCCAGAAAGGCCATGTTAAATTAACTGTCATCCCAGGGAATTCCACTGTTAGATCTCTTTTTTATTAATATTGGTCATTCTAGTTGTTGTGAAATGATTTTTGATTGTGGTTTTGATTTGCATTTCTTTAAAAGCTAGTGCTGTTCAACATTTTTTTCATGTGCTGTTTGCCTATTTTTATTTACTCCTTAGAAAGACATCTGTTCAACTCTTTTGTCTATTTTTGAATTAGGTTCTTTGTCTATTTATTGTTAAAGTGGGATGATTTTGTTATATATCCTGGGTACTGAAACATACAGGATATATGGATCCAAATATTTTCTGCCCTTGTGTAGTTTGTCTTTTCATTTTTGAGGCAATGATTGTTACTGCACAAACATTTTTAATTTTGAGGAGATCCTATATCTATTGTTCTCTTTCGTTGCTTATAATTTGGGTATAAAGTCTAAGAAACCATCGTATACCACAAGATCTTGAAGATGCATCTCTACATTTTCTTCTAGGAGTTTTGTATTCCTGAGGTTCTTACATTTATTGTCTTTGGTCCATTTTGAGATAATTTTCATATATGGTGTCAGATAAGGGTGATTTTTCATTCTTTTGCATACAGATAGCCCAGCACCATTTTTTGAAGAAACTATTCCTTTCCAATTGAGTGGACTTTGCAGGCTTCTTAAAAATCAATTGACCCTAGATGTGAGGCTCTATTTCTGAGAACTAAATTCAACTCCATTGGTCAATATATCTATCTTTATATCTATCAGTACCAGGCTGTTTTGCCCACTGTACTTTGAAAGTCAGGAAGCATGAATCCTCCAACTTCAATCTTTATTTTCAAGAGGGTTTTGGCTATTTGGGGCCCCTTATTCTTCCAAATACATTTCATAATTGACTTTTCCATTTCCTCAAACTAGGTTATTGTAATTTTGACTTGGTTTGTGTTGAATCTATAAATCAATTTGGGTAGAATTGATATTGTTACTATTTGCAGGCTTCCAATTCATGGATATGGAATAGCCTTCTGTTTGTTTAGGATTTCTTTGATTTCCTTTAGTGATGTTTTGTAAGTTTCTGTGTATAAGGCCTTTACACACTTGCTTAAATTTATTTCTAGATATTTGATTATTTTAGTTGCAATAGTTTATAGAATTTTTTCTTGAAATCCCTTTGCTTATTACTAGTGTATAGAAACACTACTGATTTTTGGATGTTGGTTTTGTCTCCTGCCACATTGCTGAACTTGCTTGTTAGGTCTAGTAGCATTGTAGTAAGTTCTTCAGGAATTTCTAAATATAGGATAGTGTCATCTGCAAATAGTGTAAGTTTTACCAATTTCTTTCCAATTCAAATGTCTTTTACTTCTTTCTCTTGCCTAAATGCTCTAGATACAACTTCTAGCACAATGTTGAACAAGATCAACCACAGTAGGCATCCTTGCCTTGTTCCATACCTTAGGGTAAAGTTTTCAATCTATCACTGTTGAATATGATGTTCAGTGAGGGTTTTTCATATATGCCGGCAATCATCTTGAGGAAGTTTCCTTCTATTCCTATTTTTCTAAGTGTTTTTATAAAAAATGGATGCTGGATTTTGTCAAATGTCTTTTCTGCATCAATGGAGATAATAATGTAGATTTTTCCCCTTGGTTTTCTAATGTGGTATACTATATTCATTGATTTTCTTATGTTGACTCACACTTGCATTCCTGGAATAAAAACCACTTAATTATATGAATAATCCTGTTATTCTGCTGTTGGATTTGGTTTGCAAGTATTTTATTCTTTTATTAGAGAATTGGTCTATAAGTTTCATTCCTTGTAGTCTCTATCTTTGTTATTCAGGTGATGTTGGCCTCATAAAATGAGTTAGGTCATGTTCTGTCCTATTTGATTTTTTGAAAGAATTTGTACAGGGTTAGAATTAATTTTTCCTGGAATGATTGATAGGATTCACCTGTAAAGCCAATTGTTCCTGGGCTTCAATTTGTTGGGAGGTTTTTGATGACTGATTCAAGTTCTTTACTTGTAATTGGCCTGTTGATTCCTTCTATTTCCTCTAGAGTCAGTGTAAGTTACTCATGTGTTTCTAGGAATTTGTCCATTTCAGGTAGCTTGTCAAATTTTATGTTATACAGTTCTTCATAGTATCCTTTTAAGATCATTTTTATTTCTCTGGAACACTAGTAATGTCTTTTCTCTCATTTCTGATTTATTTGCATGTTCTCTCTTGTTTCTTTGTCTGTCTAGCTAAAGGTTTGCCAATTTGATTGATCATTTCTTAGAACCAATTTTTTGTTTCATTTCTATTGTTCATAATTCTGTATTTCATTTATTTCTGCTCTAATCTTTGCTATATCTTCCCTTTGGCTTGCTTTGAGTTTAGTTTGCTATTGTTTTGCTAATTCCTCCAGGTTTGCAGTTATTCTCTCATGTTAGCAATTTCTTCTTTTTTAATCTTGCACTTAGGGCTATAAATTTTCATCTCAGCCCTGCTTTCTCCCCATCTTATAAATTTTGATATGTTGTGTTCTCAATTTCATTGATCCCATGATATTTACTAATTTCTTTGGTAATTTCTGCTTTGACTTATTTAGTGAACAATTTCACTTCTATATTTTGGGGTATTTTTCAGTTCTCTGCCTGTTATTGATTTCCAGTTTCATTCCAGTATGGTCAGAGAAAACACTCTGTATAATGTAATCTTTTAAAATTTGTTGATTCTTAATGACCTGACCTGTGGTCTATCCTGGAGTATTAGCCATATCACTGTAGATGTAGCCTGTTGTTTTTGAAACATAGTCTTCTCTATATTTATATTTGGTCTAGTTCATTTATAATATTTTCAATTTCTTGTTTCCTTCTTAATCTTCTGTATAGATGTTCTATCTGTTGATGTATCAAAGTCTCCAAATATGATAGAAGTGTCTATTTCTCCCTTCACTTTTGCCAGTGTTTGTCTCGTGTATTTTGAGACAACTTGGTTAGGTGCATAAATATTTATGACTGTTCATTTTCTCAGTGAATTTTCACTTTTATTACTAATAGTGTCCTTCTTTATCTGTTATAACAGTTTTTGACTTAGTCTGTTTTGAATGCTATTAGGATAACTATCCCAGTTCTTTTTTGTTCAAAATAGACATCAGATATATTTTTCTACCCTTTCACTTTCAACCTATTTGGACTTTGGGTCTAAGGATAGCCTCTTGTAAACAAAGTATAGTTGGATCATGCTTTTTATCCATTCTGCCAAACTGTGCCTTTTGATTGGGGGTATTTAATCCATTAACATTCAGTGTTATTACTGCAAAGACATAACTTACTTCAGTAATTTCTCTTTTTTTATGATACATATATATATGATTTCTTTATTCCTTTATTGCCACCTCTGGTTTTGTATCATTAACCTTTTGTGATGTATCTGATCCCTTTCTCATTTCTGTTTCTCTATATTTTTGCAATATCTTCTTTTCATTACTATCGGTTTTGTATTCTGCAACTCACTTCTATACCCTACATATATGAAAAGATATCAACTTTGACTCAATAGCATTCAGGTTCTTTACACTCATATACTTCTGTTTCTGTGTTTTATGTTGTTTTTGTCCCATTACCACTGTATATATTGCATGTCCATATCAGAAAATATACCCTTTTCTTGATCAATTGTATTCTGACTCTTAAATGAATTAAAGGGAAGAGTTGTATATTGAGGATACCATACTATTGGGTTTTGCATTTACCCTTTCATTTACCCTTACTGACAATCTTCACTTCTTTCCCCTACTCCTAGATATTCTCCCCTGCTTTTCCTTCAACCTGAAGAATTCACTTTAGTAATGCTTGTAGGGAATGTCTGCTTTTTAACTAACTCAGTTTCTGTTCATCTGTGAAAATGTTAAGCTCTTTCTCATTTGTGAAGGTCACCTTTGCTGGATAAAGAATATTTGTATTGCAGTTTTTCTTGTTCAATATCTTAAACATATCATACCACTGCTTATTCTTCTCCATGGTTTCTGGTGATAAATTGGCCCTTGGTCTTATTGAAGATCCCCTTTATGTGATGAATTGTCCCTTTCTTGATGTTTGCAGGATTTTATCTTTTTTTAATATAATTTTACTGATATATCTTCACACACCATACAATCCATCCAAAGTATTCAATCACTGGTTTACAATGCCATCACATAGTTATGTATTCATCACCATGATCCTTTTTAGAATATTTAAATTTATTCTGAAAAAAATACAAAGGAAGAACTCCTTACATCCCCTAACCCATACCTCTCCCCGTTATTGACCACCAGTTTTGCAATCTCCCCAATTTAAAGGCTCACAATAAAAAATAAACCTAGATTGTTTAAGTGGTAACTTGTTCATGCCAGGAAAGAGCATTGAACTTCTGGGGTAGAGAAATGTTCTTGGAGAAACTGGCAACATTAGGTCTCAGAGTTTATCTGGTCTAGGCTCATTCTGGAAGCCTTATTTTCTGAGAAAATAAAAATGCTAAGGCAAACTTTTATGGAGACATATAGCCCAGGGCACTCCCTAGGGTTTTCAGGAATATTGTTGGTTGGGTCATGGCATACTGTGGTAGTCTGAAATATCTGGCTAACACTTACACAAGAGTAACCTCTGGAATGACCTCTCAACTCTATTTGAAATCACTTAGTTAACTGAAATTTTATTTTTCCAGTTGTTATTCCTCTTTTTTGTCATTCTTAATCCCATGATGCCAGGGCAAGGCTCATTTCTGGGAATCATGTCCCACAATGTCAGGAAGACTTACATCCCTCATGTTCATGTCCCATGTAGTGGGGAGGATAGTGGGTTTATTTGCAGACCTAGCTAAAAAACAGAGGCCACCTCTGAGCAACAAAACAGGCTTTCTTAGTTGCCTCCTAGGCATAATTACATACAGGCCTAGCTATGCCATTGCAGAAATAAGTTTCATAAAGACAAGCCTCAACATTGAGGCTTAGCTTATTAAATTTGGAGTTCTTAATACCAGAATGAATATCAAGATGTACTCCAGGTGGAAGAGTAGAAAAGACCCAAATTTTTCCCAGATTATCAAGAGTACTTTACAAATAGGCTTTTATTTTCTGCCCAACATACTCTTGAATGTATCCAGGTACTACCTTACCTTGTTTATAATAAAAAGTTCTCATTACCTTTTATATATTCCATGTATCTAGATTGTTTTAATAAACTGACTGGACAGATTATATTAAATAATGTTCTTCAGAAAATTTAAATTTTAGACCAGATAAACGTCTCTTCCTTTGGTCTCCCAAAGAGGTTGAAATTTTAAAATATGGACAATGTCATCATTTTATACCCTGTATTCTGAGCTACCTTAGTCCTAACAGGGCCCATTACATT
This sequence comes from Myrmecophaga tridactyla, assembly GCA_004026745.1. Taxonomy (NCBI): domain Eukaryota; kingdom Metazoa; phylum Chordata; class Mammalia; order Pilosa; family Myrmecophagidae; genus Myrmecophaga; species Myrmecophaga tridactyla. Next base: position 27,165 of record PVIY010024219.1, on the reverse strand, counting down.
CATATCTCTAATTGGAGTCATCTCTTTTTCAGCTTCTTTAACAGTTGTATGGAGGAATGCTGACTTTCAGAGCTGCAGAACTCTAATTCTGAATCTCAGGTGTCCCACAGATTCCTGATGTTGCATGGAATGACTAGCATAAAAATAAGGAGGACAGTACCTCAGAATTTAGATAAAACAGTTAAAACATGGGAATAGATGTGATTACTGTAAGCACTTATAATCAAGGGACTTTTACAATGAGACTGACTTCAACATCCTGTACTCCTTAAGCATCAATTGCTTAATCTCTGCCCATTTTCTGCCCCCCCAATCATTTATGCACTTGAATTCAATTATCAGAGTTTGTTCATTGTACTTAGTTTATATTAGTGAGACCATACATTATTTGTCTATTTTTTTCTGGCTTATTTCACTCAACATTAGGTCTTCAAAGTTCATTCTCCTAGTTGCATGCCACATGACTTCATTCTTTCATGCAGCCTCATTATTCCATTGTATGTACACACCACATTTCACCCTTCTGTCCATCAGTCAGTGAATGCGTAGGCCACCTATAGCCATCACAAGTCATGGAAAATGCCACCATAAATACCAGTGTGCCAAAGCCTCTTCAAGACACGGCTTTCAGTTCTCCCAAGTTCTTGTCTAATAATAGGATTGCATGATCATGTGGCAACCCTATCTTTAGCCTCATATCAAACCACCACACTGCATCAAAAGGGACTGTAACATTAAATTTTCCTAGAGTATAATCACATAATTATCCCTAAATTATAATCACATATATCTTAATTCACCACCACAATGTATATAAGACATTTGTTTCTTCCACAAAAAGAGAAGAAGAGAAAGAAATAACAACCAGAATCCTATACTCCTCTGGTATATCCCTTTCATTATTGATATTTACCTTTCATATATTGTCTTTGCTACAATTAGTAAAGAATATTACAATATTAGTGTTAAGCATGGGCCCTAATTTTCATTAACTGCATTTTGACATAGAACATCACATTTTTAACACCTTGCAATGGTGACCTTCAGTTGTTCTCCCTCAGGTAAAAACTTTCTTGCTTTGTACATTTAATCACTATCATTGTCCACTCTAGGTTGCCATATGTTATAAAGTCCTAGTTTTTGTATTATATCCTTCCTTCTGGTGTGATATATACCCCTATACTTCTTTGAAACACACTCACATTAATCTTTATTCATTATACTTACAATACTGCACAACCACCACATAGTATTGTGCTATCCATTTCTGGATCTTTACAATCAACCCTGTTGGACATGCTGTAACCCTTCAGCAACAGGTGGCCCTACTCTATCCCTTTCTATCTCCTGATAACCTCTGTCTACAACTTTAACTCTTAGCATTTGTTCATTATTGTTGGTTCATATTAGTAAGACCATACAGTACTTGTTGTTTTGTTTCAGGCATATTTTGCCCCACATAATCTTCTCAGGGTTCATCCACATTTTTGCATACTTCATGATGTTATTGTGTCTTACTGCATGTCATGATACACATATTAATAAACCACAGTTTGTTTATCAACTCACCCACTGATGGACATTTGGGCTGTTTCCATCTCTTGGCAATTGTGAAAAATGCTACTAAATTTATTGGTGGGAAAATGTCCATTAGTGTCCTTGTTTTCTCTTCCTCTGAATATATACCTAGAGATGGGATTGGTGGGTCATATGGCAATTCTCTATTTAGCTTCCTGAGTAACCACTAAACTGCCCTCCAGAGTGATTGAACCATTCTACATTCCCACCAACAGTGAATGAATGAGTCTATTTCTCCATATCCTTTCTAATATATGTAGTTTTCTGTTTTTGCTAATGTCCATTCTAGTAGCTGTGAGGTGACATTTCTTTGAGGTTTTATTTTGTGTTATTATCCTAATCTTGAGTGTTTGAACATCTTTTCATATGTTTTTGTGCCACTTGCATTTCCTCTAATTGGGTGTTGTTTCTTTACATTGTTGAGTTCTAGGATCTTTTTAGATATTCTGGGTACTAAACCCTTACCTGATTCATTTGGCTGCAATCAAAAATGGAATTTTTTTCTGGATTTCTTCCTCAAATTCCTCTTTGCTGGTACATGAGAACAGTACTGACTTTTGTATGTTGTGCTTGTATCCTGCAATTTTGCTGAACTCATTTATTAGCTTTTGTAGAGTCACTATATATTATTTAGGATTTTCTACATATAGGATCATGTCATCTGCAAATAGTGAAAGTTTTGCTTCTTCCTTTCCTATATGGATGTTTTTGTTTCCTTTTCTTTCCTAATTGTTCTAGCTAGAACTTCCAGCACCATGTTGAATAACAATGGTGATAGTGAGCATCCCTGTTTTGTTTCTCATCTTAAATAGAAAGCTTTCAGTCTTTCACCATTGAGTATGTTGTTAGCTGTGAGTTATGACTTATTCCCTTTATCATTTTGAGGAAGTTTCCTTCTGTTCCTATACCTTGAAGTTTTTCTTAAGAACAGATGTTGAATTCTGCCAAATGCCTTTTGTGCATCAATCTAGATGATCATGTGGTTACCCTTCTTTAATTAATTGATGTAATGTATTTGATTAATTGATTTTCTAGTGTTGAACCACCTTTGCATACATGAAATAAAATCCACTTGGTCATCTTGTATAATTATTTTCATGTCCTATTGAATTTGATTTGAAATTATTTTGTTGAAGATTTTTGCATCTATATTCATTGAAGAGATTAGAATGAAACTTTCCTTTCTTATAGTATCTTTGCCTGGCTTTGGTTTTAGGGTGATTTGACTTCATAGAATGAGTTATGTAGCTTTCTTTCCCCTTTAATTTTCTTGAAGAGTATAAACGCAACTGGCAATAAGTCTTAAATATTTGGTAGAACTCAAATATGATGTCATCTGATCCTGGACTTTTCTTTTTTGGGGAGTTTTTTGATGACTGATTCAATCACTATACTTGTTTGTTGAGGTCTATTTCAAAACCTCAATGGGTTTGTTGAGGTCTTCTATTTCTTCTCAAGTTGTTTTCGGTTGTTCATGATTTTCTAGGAATTTGTCCATTTCATCTAATTTGTCTGTAGTTTTAGCACAAATAGTTGCTCATAGTTTCCTCTCACTATCACTGTTTTTTCCAAGGTCAGTAGCTATATGCCTCTCCCATTTCTGATTTTATTTATTTTCATCCTCTTGCTTTTTTTTTCTTTATTAGCCTGGTAAAAGTCCATTAATTTTGTTGTTTTTTTTCAAGGAACCAGTCTTGTTTTATTGATTCTGTCTATTGTTTTCATATTCTCCACTTTATCTATTTCTCTCTTAATCTTTGTTATTTCTTTCGTTCTGTTTACTTTGGAGTTAGTTTGCTGTTCTTTTATGGTTCCTCCAGATGGGAAGCTAGTTTCTTGAGTTTTTTTTCTCTTCTTTTATAAAATAGGCATAGGGCAATAAATTTCCTTTTTCTGCATCCTGTAAGTTTTTATATGTTGCATTCTCATTTTCATTTGCCTACAGATATTTACTGATTTATCTTATAATTTCTTTTTGTCCTATGATTGTTTAAGAAGGTATTGTTTAGTCTCCACATATTTGTGAATTTTCCATGCTTTTGTCCATTATTTATTTCCAACATCATACCATTATGAAATGAGTATGTGCTTTGTATATTTCTGTATTTTTAGAAGGTAGGAAGACCTGCTTTATGTCCCAGCATGTGGTCTATCCTGGACACTAATCTATGAACACTTAAGAAATATGTATCATCTACTGTTATTGGGTGCAATGTTCTATAATTGTCTTTTAAGTCTAACACATTATCATATTCTTCAATGTCTTTTTTTCCTTATTGATCTTTTGTCTAGATCTTCTGTCCAATGAAGAGAGTGGGGTATTGAAGTATCCAATTATTATTGTGGAGCTATCTATTTCTCTTTCACTGTTGTCAGTGTTTCTGTCATGTATTTTGGGGCAGTCTGTATCAGTGCATAGATATTTCTGTTTGTTAAGTCTTCTTGATGGATTGTCCATTTTATTAATGCTTAATGTCCTTCCTTTTCTCTTTCAATTGATTTACATTTGAAGTCTAACTTGGCTAACTTGTCTAGTATACATACCCCCCCCCAATCTTTTCTGGTTGTTGTTTGTAGGAAATATCTTTCTCCAAACATTCACTTTCACTTGGGTCTTAAATGAATCTCTTGGAGACAAGTCTAACTTGGCTAACTTGTCTAGTATACATACCCCCCCCCCAATCTTTTCTGGTTGTTGTTTGTAGGAAATATCTTTCTCCAAACATTCACTTTCACTTGGGTCTTAAATGAGTCTCTTGGAGACAACCTATAGGCAGATCCTGGTTTTTGTTTAAACTTTTCTGCCAAATTATGTCTTATATTTTGGTGAGTTTGATCCATTAACATTTGATTTTGTTACTGTAAAAAGAGTATTTTTTCACTCATTCTTTCATTGGGATTTTATCTGTCATATCATATATTTTCTATCTCTCATTTAACTCAATTTTCTACATTTACTGCTTATCTTCATTTCTGTATTCTCTTCCAAATCTCTCTCTCTTTGATTCTTTATCCCTTACTGACCAGGGCCTTAAAAGGTCTTCTCCTGTCCCCTTGTTCTCCAAACAATGGAGATGTGTCTCACTGCTGTGAAATAATTTATATTCTGTGTTCCTGGTGGAGAGACTCTAGCTGCTGTTTCTGTGCCCATCCTACACTATCCAAACAAAACTAACCATAGATAAATGGTGTGCTTGCCCTTCACAAAGAACTGAAGGAAATCTTTTATTTCTCACAGCCAATGATTATCAGCCTTATTCTACATTTGAAATCCAATGGTCTTGAGAAGCTTACACAAGGTTATGCTGCTTTAACAAGGACAATATGTTTAAAACCCAAGCAAGTAGATTTTGGAGTCCCTGCTCCTAACCATAACCTCTTGTAGGACCTGTGGCCTTTCCTACATCATTTGGCATTGCATGGGATACATTAAATTCTTACTCTATGCAAACATATACTATACACATGGAAGCCTGAGCAGTGAACCATGAGATGCCTTGTCATTCAGAAAATTTGCAGCCAGTAATTGAAGCTTCTAAACACTGTAGGTCAAGAGTAATTTCACTGAATTTTATGAATACCTTGATTCTCTTCAGAGAATGGACTGAAGTAGAAAAAGCCAGTCAATATTATCTTTAACCTACAGACCATGAATGGTCTGACATTTGCCTCTGTCTTCCACATCTTCTCATGTCATTTCCTTCTTCTGCCTGCTCTTCAGCCAGTATGGCCAGAGACAGTTTAGTGCCAAACAAATCAGGGCTTTTCACATGGCATTTCCTGGAAATCTCTTTCCCTATAACGTTGTATTTCCCTCATCTTCCTTTATTCCTCAATTCACCCATTCATTCATATGTTCACCCATTCTAAAAATATATACTAGCACTTACAATATTTTAGTACTAATCTACACATTTAAGATACACCAAAGATCACAACAGGCAAAAATCTCTGATTTTGGATGCTTAAAGGGTATTCACCTAAATGAAAATAGTTGAGAAGAAATGAACTTTTAGCAGGTGAAAAGCATTAGAAAATCTCAATCTTGGTTGGTCTCTTGGACTTTGGCACCATATTTTATATAGGTTATCAGGTTGAATTTGATCTAGAAAGTATAGGAAGTAAATTAGTGAGACACATAGAAATTGTTGGAATTGCCTTCCAGCCACAAGGCAGAACTCAGGCAGAGACTGCAGAAGGATGCTTTCCCATTGTGTATTTGGATGCTTAAGAAAGCCATTGTGAGCATTGTGGAGAGACAAATAGCTAAGCCCATTCTGTCTCCCTGATGGACAATTCTTTTTTTAACCCCCACAATTTGTGTTCAATAAGCGATCCACAAGTAAACTTTATCTAGACTATTTATAGGTCCAGAAAAATGGTGTACAGATACTTCTGAAAGGACATCAAGCAGTATATAATATTGCACAGAATGAGAGAGAGCACTGCAACAGATAGATCTTGGAGGAGATCAGTGCATTACTGTGAACTTAAACAGGTGGTGGCTGAAACTGCAGCTGCTGTTACAGATGTAGTATCATTACTTGGGCAAATCCACACAACCCCTGATATCTGACATGCAGCTATTGATATGGCAAATATTTTATTTTCCTGATACTATTTGTAAAGACCATTAAAATAGTTTGTATTCAGCTGGTAAGGCCAACATTCATCCTTGCTTGTCTCACATTTGTGGAATATCAACATTCCAAACTTCGGTCAGAATCTAGTCTGCAGAGCACTTGATCACCTCTGGCTTCACAGAATCACATTGGTGCATTACATTCTTGACATTATACTGATTGGACCTAATGAGCAGCAAGTAGCAACTACTCTAGACTTATGGTGAGGCATTTGTGTGTTAGATGGTGGGAGACAAGTCTAAGAAAACTTCAGGGTTCTTATATGACAGTGAAATTTCAAGGCAGCCAGTGGTGTGTGGCATGTCTAGACATCCCCTGTAAGGTGAAGGTAAGATGTTACATCTGGTCCTACCTACAAACAGAAAGAGTCTCAAAATGCCTAGGTTGCCTTTTGGAAATTTGTTGTAAATACATTAATCACTTTATTTTGCCCTGGTTCATTTACCAAGTAAACCAAAAAGTTGCTATTTTTATGTGAGGACTGGAATGAGAGGAGGCTCTGCAAGAGGTCCAGATCTCCGTGCAAATGTTCTGTCTCTTGGACCTTATGATATAGCTGATACAATGATCCTTGAAGTGTCAGTGGAAAATACAGACGCTGTTTAGAACTTTTGGTAGGCTTCAATAAGAGAGTCATATGGCTGACTTTTAAGATTCTGGAACAAACCACTACCATACTCTGCAGATAAGTACTCTGAAATGGACTTTCACCTGTTATTGCACTTTAGTAGAGATGGAAGGTTTTACCATGGGCCACTAGGTTACCATGAGACCTGAGTTTCACATCATAAAGTGTGTTTCATCTGAACCAGCAAGTAATAAAGTGAGTTGTAAACAGCATTGCTCCATCATCAAATGGAGGTGGTATAAAATGAGCCTGAGCTTGAGCAGGCCACAAAGGCCCAGTAAGTTATATGAAGAAATGATCCAAATGCACATTGTCGCTATTCCTTCCAAATTAATTTTTATTGTCTTGGCCACAACTATTCCCTTTCAGGGAGTTCCTAAGATTAGTCAACTAAGGAAAAGAAAACTGCAGCCTGGTTTAAAATGGTTCTGGACAATATGCAGGAACCACTCATCAGTGGAAAGAATCAGTGTTACAGCCCCGTTTGTGACATCTTTGAAGTACAGGAGTGAAGGGAAATCCTCTTTCCTAACAGAATTTAGAGCAGTGTACCACTCTGTTCATTTTGTTTAGAGGCAAAAATGTCTGAGTTATATTTCTATACCTATTCATGGGCTATGGTCAATGGTTTGGCTGGGTGCTTCAGGGATTTGGAAGCAGTACAATTGGAAAATTAGCTACAAAGCATTATCAGAGAGGAGTAAATGCATGCTACTGGCAAAAACAAAACAAAACAAAGCATGAAGATATCTGTGGCCCATGTGAATGTTTATCATAGAATGATTTCAGTAGTCATAAATTTTAATAATCAAATGGAAAGGAAGACCCATTCTGTGGATGTTTATCAGCCTCTTTCATCAGCTATTCCTGTCATTGCATTGTGGGCTTATGGTCCATTGTATTGGTGGTGGGAATGAAAATTGGGCATGGGTCCAGAAACATGGACTTCCACTCACCAAGGCCAACTGTCTACAGCTACTACTGAGTCCCCAGTGTGCCAGCAGCAGAGGCCAACACTGAATCTACAAGGTGATGCACAGGTGATCAACCTGATACCTTGTGGCAGATTAAATTCATTGGACCACTTCCATCATGGAAGGGGCAGTATTTTTTTCATACTGGAATATAAGCACCTTATATTGATCTACCTTCCTTGCATGCAATGCTTCTGCCAAAAATACCATCTGTGACTTCCAAAAACTTTATTTACTGTCAAGTTATTCCACCTAACATTTCTTTTGATCAAAGAAGCCACTTGACTTAAGTGCAACAATTGGTCCATGTTCATGGAATACACAGATCTTTCCATGTTCCTATTTATTATTTAGCAGATGTATTGATTATGACATTGACTTTTGAAGGCTCAAAATGCCAACTTGGTGGCAATACCTTAGAGGACTGGGAAAATATTCTCCAGGCTGCTATATATGCTCTATATCAGCATTCTACCTATGGTGCTATTTTCTCATAGTCAGGATTCGCAAGTGCAGGAGTCAATGAATGAAAATGATAGTGACACCGTCCATTGATTCATTAAGTTTTTTGCTTCTTATTCCTATTCTTACTCATCTATTGGTCTATTGATATTACTTCCAAAAGGAGGAGAGCTTCCCCAAAGAGACACATCAATGGTTCCATACATTTGGAAAAGTATATTGCCACTCTGCCATCCTGGGTTTCTCATGCCTATGAATCAACATGCAAAGAAGGGTAGCATGATTGATCTTGACTACCAAGGGAGAATAGGAGTGCTCCCTCACAATGTAGGTAACGAGTATGCCTGAACATAGGAGATACTTTAGGGTGTCTCTTGTTCTACCAGGTCTGTAGAGAGTCATAAACTGAAACAACCAGGACAACTGATAGCCCAGAGAGTTCTAGGAAAGATACCTTGAGTCAGTGTACAGGAAAAATGAATGTTGTTGGATGAAAGTATTTGTATTTTGCTGTCTTCATTTAGAATATTCATGTTTAAAGAGGGATGTGTGATTGCCAAATTAACAGAGGTTGACTGTGATGGTTAATTTCAGGTGTATAATTGGTTAGGTTTGCTGGCCAGCTGTTTGGTCAAACAAGAACTAGCCTAATTGTTACTGTGAGTGTATTTTGTAGATTGTTTTAAACCATCAGCCAGTTGTTTGCAAAAATGGATGATTACATCAACAATCAATAAAGGAGATTGCCTTCTGCAATGTGATAAGTTTATTCATCCAATCAATTAGAAGTTTTAAATGGAGAAATGAGAGCCTCAGAACTCAGAAAAATTAATTTCAAACCTTTCTTCTCCAAGCCTGTTTCTCTTGGGGATTTGTTCTAATTTGCTAGCTGCCAGAATGCAATATACCAGAAATGGAATGGCTTTTAAAAAGGGGAATTTAATAAGTTGTTTCTTTACAGTTCTAAGGCTGAGAAAATGTCCCAATTACAACAAGTCTATAGAAATGTCCAATCAAAAGCATCCAGGGAAAGATACCTTGGTTCAAGAAGGCTGATGAAGTTCAGGGCTTCTCTCTCAAGTGAGAAGGCACATGGTGAACATGGTCAGGGTTCCTATCTCATTTGGAAGGGCACATGGCAAACACAGCATCACTTTCTACCTTCTTCTCCTGGCTTCCTGTTTCATGAAGCTCCCCAGGAGGCATTTTCCTTCTTCATCTTCAAAGGCTGCTGGCTGTTGGGCTCTGCTTCTCATGGCTATATCATTCTGCGCTGCTGTCTCTGAATCTCTCCCATTCTCCAAAATGTTTCCTCTTTTATAGGACTTCAGAAACTAATCAAGACCCACCTGAATGGGTGGAGACATGTCATGACCTAATCCAGTTTAACAATCACTCTTGATCACATCACATCTCCAGGGAGATGATCTAATTGCAGTTTCAAACATACAATGCTGAATAAGGATTAGAAGAAATGGCTGCCTTTACAAAATGGGATTAGGATTAAAACATGGCTTTTCTAGGGGACATACATCCTTTCAAATCAGCACAGGATTCAATATCATCTTTATTAGAGTTTCCAACTTGTTGTAGCCTTCATTATCAAATTCAAACTTCAATCTCTATCCAATTCACACAGATAGGTTGTATTAGCCAGTTTAAATGAAAAATTTCCTAATAAACACACACTGTTGGCCTTGTTTCTCTGGAGAGCCTTGACTATTACAAGTTCCTTGGTTATATTCCAAGTGCAGGGGTCAAGCTGAAGAAGGTTGAGGAGTAAACAGTTGGTGATATTTGAGGGAATTAGGAGAATGACATATTGAACTATGACACTGGATTATTTATCAGTTTCAGTAGGATGTGCAGGGAAAAATTCAGAGAAAATATTTTTCTTTCACAAATATCTTTCTCCTTAAAAGTCACAATGAGATACAGACCCATCAAAATGATAAAATTAAACTACCTGGAAAATAAATGTAAAACAGCTTGTTATCTTACATGTTGCAAGTGGTAGTGAAATCTACTATTGTTTGGCAGTGTCTACTATAGGTGAACAGTTGCATACTCCTTTACTAAGAGAGATAATATATCCCACTTTTTGTACCTGTTTTCTATCATCCTTTCAATTTGTATTTCACTCTCAAGTGTCAGAGTATTGATGAAAATGTCTATGGTTATAGAATTTAAAATCCAGCAACTACTTTCCTAGATATAGTTGCTGAAGAAAGGCAACTGAATGATTAACAAAAGATATGTCAAACATATACTTAGTAATTTTGGACATAAAAAATGAGAAAAAACTCATTTTCTACCAATAGTAGACTGGAATCATATATCAGAGGTATGCTAATAAAATGTAATGTAGGACAACAAAAGTAAATAGAACACTGACATAAGTAAGAGTATAGATGAGTCTCACTAATAAAATGTTGAGCAGAAAGAGCCAGTCCTCAAAGAATACATGCAATGTACTTCCATTAACTAAAATAAAAATAGTGAAAAAAGTTTAGTGTTTCAGGTTAAGATAGAAGTTAGTTTTGGTAAAGAGAAGTGTTGCAATTTATAGGAGGCATAAATGTGACCTATGGTATGCAGGTATTATTTCATTTCCAGATGGGGGTGATAATTACATAGGTATGTTCACCTTGTGAAAGTTCATTAAGCTGTCCACTTACAATTATGTGTTTATTTTCCTATATGTGAATACCTGCTAAATTTATTTTTCAAAAAATTCCTGGAATTTTAATTTATCTGGATTCAAGTATTCCATTTCTTTCTCAAATGTTAATAGTGCTTCTTTTGGTGAGAAATACCCAATTACTGAAATAAGAAGAAATAAGGTAACATATTCAAAACCAGCCCAAAAGAAGATATCTTGGAATTCACCTAATGAAGAATGAGTAAATCCTCAAGGAGAAAGAAAAAAAATCTATCTTCATAAATGTGAAGATTTACCATTTTGTAGACTTTTCTATTATTCTCATATTAGTCTTTTAGTTTAATGAAATCCTTATGAAATTCCCATCAATACGACAAAGTTCTTAAGAAATGTATTCTATATTTTTTATGGAGATATAAAGGACTCTCAAAATGAATGAAATTGAAAATTATGAAATTATGTGAAGGGCTTCATCTACAAGTAACATAGATGTAACTCAACAGTTATACAAGAAACAGTGGTACTAAATCATGAACTGACACTGAAGAAGTGGGAAAGAACAGAAGGCTCAATTATTGATAATTGATAAAAAAAAAAACACCAGTCAGTGGGGGTATGTGTTTTATAGATGATGCTGTCTTTTCTCTATATCAAATGGTTTCCAGACTGACAGTAAACATTTGCAGTATCTGACCATATTGACCCTAAGAACACATGTATATGAACAAGAAGTAATATATCCTGTTCAAAAAAAGCAGTGTTAATGAGATGGACATTACCTTCTAGGGGGATCAATGACTAAAAGATTTATATGAAACTGCAGTCAATATCTGTAATATAAGAAATGAAAATTAAAATGAGTTACTCCTTTATCCCACCTTGTTTGCATAATTATATAACACTGATAATAATGTGTCACAGGAGAAGAGTAACCTGAAATCCCTAGGAATTGTTGGGGTGAACAGGTACCAATACTGTGCTATATGCTCTGGTAACAATTTAGGCAATACAGCCTGAAATCATCTATGACCTATCAGTCTCATTTTTGGTTGGTATCCAAAATATAAAAAAAGAGCACACACACATTTTTCCAAAAAGAGTTCCTTTAAGAAGATATGTATCACATCTTTCTTTGCAATAATAGAGCGTTGGAGTCAACCTAAGCATCTAACAATTGGTAAATAGAAGTGAAATATGGTATGGATCAGGGCTCTGAAATATTGTATGATATTGGTTCAGTTAAAAGCAATGCTTAAGATACACATGAAGGAATATAAATCATGTAAAGACAGATTTGAGCAAAAGAGTGAAAAACAGAATGAATCCTAATACACAATTAGATTTAAGGAAAGGACAAACACAAATATCCAAATCCAAACATATCCAATATGTTTGAGGATAAGTACATCCTCAAGGACATAACACATTTGAGAAGGTCTTAGTGGATGGAGAAGAATGGAAGTGGTGATCAGGGAAGACTGAGAAGAAAAAGGGAAAGGCAACCATTGTCAGACATCTTCTGAATAATATTAATACCATCATTTTTCTCAAAAAGGAAATAACAGTGAAAACAAAATGTTTTAAATAAACTGATAATGAAAGTGTTATTCCTTAAAATTCTCTTTGTTTTACTACTAAAAGTTTTTAAAATGGAAATATAGAATATATATGTAATATTCACAAACACAAAAAATTATTTTAATAATAGTTTTTCAAGAATTATTTCAAAGAAACAAAAATCAAAGATACAATATGATGACTACATAATGTCAATTTAGGAATTCAAAGCATTCAGACATACACATCAAATGTTAGTAAAAGTATTAAAAGACCATCACAACATTGAGACTCATTTTATGCATTCTTGGATATTTCCCAACATTCTTTCCAACCTTGAGATCATTACAGTCTTGGAGCAGACATCTATTCTTTTATCCACCATATAGACTATGTCCAAAATTGTCCACTGTTTCCAAAATGTGTATGTTTTTATTGTATTGTGTGTATCTTTCTAAAACTTGCTTTCATAGTCCAATATTTTCTTGGTTATTGATTCATGTTGAAAAATTTTGTTTTGTTCTTTATTATAAATATGTTATAATGCTTCATTGACTTACTATTAATTAATCATAATTAATTTCTATTCCATTCCCAGTTAAATAACATTAAATTAAAAAAGATTTTTTCCACTGTCACTTTTTTAAAGAATATCCTTATTCTCATCTCTGCACACAAATGTGAGAATTTCTCTGGGGTAGATATTTTGAGTGGAAATTGCTGAATTTTAGGGTGTACATAACTTCACCTTTTCTAAATCCTCTCAAAGAGGTTGAGCAGACTCAATGCCTGCTTTCCTACAACAGAGATTGAAATAAACTTTCTCTTCATGAAGTTAAATTGTGCCAAAACTAAAGACAATAACTTGCACTTCACTGTATGTAATTTTATTTTTTAATGATTTGTTATATGTTTTTGGAATAATAGAATAATGATAATTGGTGTTTAACCAGGTTACATTAAAATATTCATAATAAAAATAATACATTAAAATTATCTTCAACTGATACCTCTAGTATATACCAGAGATAATATCCATTCCAATAAATGAATGTTAAAATATATGAGCTTGAATTCTTTTCCTCTCAAAGTTAGTATCTTATTTTCAATCCAACAACAAAATACCAAGTGATTGGATGGAGTATAAAATTTGAGGTTGGCACTTCTGTTCAGAGAAAACTTTAGTTATATGCTCTCTTACCACTGCAAAATTTCCCCATCACTTTCCTCAGAGCTCCCACCACTTCTTTGTTTCTCAGACTGTAGATGATGGGGTTGAGCATGGGAGTCACCATGATGCCAAACACAGCCACAATCTGGTCCCGCTCAGGTGTGTGGGAAGATCTTGGTGTCATGTAGATGAAGATGGCCTGACCAAAGTAGAGACTCATCACAGACAGGTGGGAGGAGCAAGTGGTGAGAGCTTTGTTCCTCCCCTTGCGGGATTTCATCCTGAGGACAGCCAGGAAGAAGAGGGTGTAGGAGGTAAGGATAAGAACAAAGGGGACCAGGAGAAACACAATAGTTGTCACAAATATCACCAACTCATAGGTTGATGTATCCGCACAAAGCAGTCTCATCATGGCAGACACCTCACAAAAGTAATGGTAAATCTCCCTAGAGCCACAGACAGGGAACTGCATTGGGTAGATGGTATGGGCAAGAGCTATAAGAGCTCCCACAACCCAACTTGCAGTGGCCATCTGGAGACAGACCTTGGGGTTCATGAGGACTGTGTATCTCAGGGGGTTACAGACAGCCACATAGTGGTCATAGGCCATGAGAGTCAGGAGAATGTACTCAGCAATTCCAAGTGTAAGAAAGAAAAATAGCTGAGTTGCACATGCCAAATAGGAGAGGTTCTTCCTTCCTGTGAAGTAGTTGGTAACTGTCTTGGGGACTGTGCTGGAGATGTAAGCCAGGTCAATGAGGGAGAGCTGATTGAGCAGGAAATACATCGGTGTGTGGAGGTGAGAGTCCAGCCAGATGAGGAGTATCAGGACAGAGTTTCCAGTGAAGGTGATGGTGTAGATGAGAAGGACGATAAGGATGAGGAGGTGGGGATGCCTGAATCTTGGGAAAAGCCCCAGGAGGGCAAAGTCAGTTGAGGTTTGATTTTGGGGGACCAAAATTTCATTTGATGCTCTATTTGAACTGAAAATCCACAGAGGTGAAATAACATTATAAGGGGTAATTGTACCTCGTGCTAAATAACCTCACCCCTTGAACTTTTTATTACCAGAAATTTAAAATATAAATTCTTTCAAAAGAGTAGTTTGAAAAATGTCCTTTTGAATCAAGTTATAGCACTTTGACCTATGAATGTTCTGATTTGGTCAAACTATACTGAATCCTTTAAAGATGACATCATGTGACCTTATTCTCCTCACATGGATTTTTGTACAAAATTACTGTTTGTTTTACCTTCCAGTTATTGGCAGACATAATGTTGCATATACCATCTCTACAGAAAATGCTAAACTTTTCTTCCTTGACTAGGATCTCTTGAGAATCTCTTGAGGCACTCCCCAGATACACTCCAGAGGCTTTCAGAATCAGTCAAAAGAGAGAGTCTACTTATTTTCATTATACAGATATTCATAATTCACAGGCTAGTCCCCTTCTCTCCTATTTTCACTTCTGCTAATCTAGGTTAACTTCTTGAACAAATCCAATAACTTCTTGACATATATCTCTTTTCTAACAAAGTCCTGGATTATTCTTTGTTTTCACAGAGTAAAAACAAAAGTTGATTCAATGATTTTAAAATTCTATACACTCATCTCCAAACACTTAAAAGGGTATGTGTGAAGGAAGCATATCATCGTGTAAGTTGTGAGGTGATTGGTTTATATAAGCGGATATTCTCCTCTAGAGAGATTAGAAATAAAATATTTGCTTATATTGTTTATAATAAAATAAACAATTTTACTCATCTATGGGGAATATTTAAAGTTATTCCAAACCTTCTATCCATATGCATTCCATTATTGGAGACAATAACAATCAAAACACAACTAAATTCCAACTACCATTGAAGAGACATGTATTCTAATTGTGACTGTATCAGCATTGAGGTCCAAAGGCATTATGTTTTCAATTAGATATTCTATGATTCTTGGGGTGGCTTATTCTGTTTTTCAGGGCAACCTAGTTTTGATGCATCTCAGTATCCATCCTTGATGATTGGCATATGCTTCTCCTTAAAATTATTTTTGTTTTTCCATTAGAAAAATATTTTTAAACTACCATGTTTTGTTACCTTCTTCTAATTGATGGCATAATTGCCTTTTAAACCTCTATAGGCCTGCATTACCTATGACATGTTTAAATTTGTATCACAAAAATCAAAAGAAACCCTAAAGAAAGATTTTTAGTAAATGAGAAAATGGATCCCTTGTTGGAAGTGTAAGAGAAGATTTCTTCAAGACATAGTTTTCGTTACTCACATAAATGCTCTTAAATTCTTTTTCTCAAAAATGGCGCCCTGTACATCCTTGCTATACAAGACCTATTATGTGGGTGTTGGCAGTAAGCTCAATGAACATGTTGCTGGAGAGCATAACATCCCTCCAATGGAGGTATCATGGAACAGCTTTACAAATCTTTTACAAATCTGTCATTTCATATTCATGCAAGGCACCTCAAGTTAATGATTATTTCTTTTCTACTCCATGGGTGAGTAGAATTCATTTGATAGCGTTCTTACTTTCTATGAGAGCAGACTTCATATTCATGAACCACAAATTTGCTACTCAATGATTTCTGCTTCACCCTGTGGTTTGAGACTTGACAAATTATTAGGATTAACCATCAGCGTATAAATAAATTTTTATAGTAATAGGAATGGATAAAGTAGTGATGTCATCCTTACCCAGTTCCTGTTGTCTGAACCTCCAACCACTGTAACCATGCTTTTTATGTTTCTTGCTTCTTTGAAAATTAAATTGGCTAGTCCTGTTGTGACAAAGTGGTCTCTGACATCTCAGGGACATGGAAAACCAAGTAGCTACATTTCTGTTCCACACTTGGCTCAGGTCTTGAAATCTAGGATTGCTGTCCCATCTTCTGGAGCAGAGAGTCCTGTGGCTTCTACTGAGGTGTTTTTCTTGGAACTGATAGGGACATCTCTAGGGAATCTGTCCCAAGACTTTAATTAACCTTAGACCTTGAATCAAGCAATCCTTTTGGTGAAAATAATGAAAATTATAAAAAACAAACACAGTCTTGCATTCCATGCTTTTTGTTTGAAACATTAAAATAGTTTTATTTTGGTTAGGTTTCTAAGGAAAGTTAGAAGGTTACTTAACTCACATTTCACAAATGATATTTTTTTTTAAAAAAAAGTCATGTTTGAGAATACTGAGAGCTCAATCATTCTCACGGATATTGTAAAGGCTCAATGCTGGGAGAGGCAAGCTGGGAGGAACAGAGTAGACCTCCTTCATCCAGAATTTTGCACATAAAAAAGAGGTCAGTTTAAGAGTAGCAGTTCACTCTCCTCAACCTCCATCACTTGAGCAGATAAGCAGGCGTATTGCCTGAGGGAGTATCACACCATAAAATCAGAAAGCTCTGAAGCTCTTCCCAATGAAGTTACTTTATATGGGAAAGAATTGTGGGAAGATCAAGGGTAATAATTCTTAAAGTGTTGGAAATTTTGGTGCCATCTATTTAAGAATACTGTCCTATGAGAGTAGCAGTTAAACCAGAGGACCCTAAGTATGTTAGAGTGAACCAGAGAAAGAGACAGCTAAGAATAGTCCTCCTGACATCAGCACAAACTTCAAAGATTGGTCTCAAAAAAAAAGTGTGTCCTGAATATAATTGGATCAGTCTGTGGAATGATATATCTTCCAAACCATTGTTAAAAACAACAAAGCAATTGTCTAGCAATTACTACAACATAAATGCTAGGTGTGATAACAACAGAAGAAGAAAGTTTAAAAAAGAGACCAAAGAAAGGCCGTCAAGGAAGGCCATATTAAATCAAATGTCATCCCAGGGAATTCCTCTACTAGATCTCTTTTTTATGAATATTAGCCCTTCTAGTTAGTGTAAAATGATTTCTGATTGTGGTTTTGATTGGCATTTCCCTATGAGCTAGTACTTTTTAACACCTTTCATTTGCTGTTTGTCTGTTTCATTTACTCTTTGGAAAGATATCTGTTCAATTATTTTGCCCAATTTTAAATTAGGTTCTTTGTCTATTTATTGTTAAAGTTTTAGAATTTCATTATATATCCTGGGTATTCAAACATATAGGATACATAGATTCCAAATATTTTCAGCTCTTGTGTATTTTGTCTTTTCATTTTTGAGACAAAGATCTTTGCTGCACAAACATGTTTAATTTTGAGGAGATCCCATTTATCTATTTTTTCTGTGGTTGCTTGTAACTTGGGTGTAAAGTCTAAGAAACCATTGCCTACCACAAAATCTTGAAGATGCATCTCTACATTTTCTTCTAGGAGTTTTATATTCCTGGTTCTTACATTTATGTCTTTGGTCCACTTTGAGTTAATTTTTGTATATGGTGCCAGATAGGGGTGCTCTTTCATTCTTTTGCATATGGACATCTAGTTCACCTAGCACCATTTGCTGAAGGTACTGTTCATTTCCAATTAAGTGGACTTTGTGGGGTTCTTAAAAATCAATTAACCCTAGATGTGAGACTTTATTTCTGAGAACTCAGTTCAACTCCATTGGTCAATATATCTATCTTTATATCAGTACGAGACTGTTTTGACCACTGGAGCATGTAATACTTTGAAACTCAGGAAGGACAAATCCTCCAAATTCATTCATTTTCAAGAGAGTTTTGACTATTTGGGGCCCCTTACTCTTCCAAAAACACTTCATAATTGACTTTTCCATTTCCTCAAGTTAGGTTATTGCAATTTTTAAAAATTTTTTGTTAACTTTTTTTAAATATACAAAGCAAAGAAATAAAAAAGCAAACTTTTCAAAGAACTCTTCAACAAATAGCTACAGGACAGATCCCAGAATTTTTCATAGGCTACCATATGATCCTCTCATATTTTTCCTTCTAGCTGCACCAGAATATAGAAGGTTAGAGGGCTTAAATACTTTTTTATCATAGCAATTGACTTTTTTCCTTCATTTTTGTGAAAAATAACACATATACAAAAGAGCTATAATTTCAAAGTGCAGCACTGCAATTAGTTGTAGAACATATTCCAGAGTTTGACATAGGTTACAATTTCACAATTTCAGGTTTTTACTTCTAGCTGCTCTAAAATACTGGAGACTAAAGAGATATCAATTTAATGAGCTAATGTTCATATCCATTTGTTACATCTTATATACTCTGTATAACTCCACCATCACCTTTGACATTTCCATCCCTCTCTTTAAGGGTGTTTGGGCTATGACAATTCTAAATTTTTCATATTGGAAGGGTCTGTCACTAATATGGAGTAGGGAGATGGGACTATGTGATGTTCGGAGAGGCTGGGCTAGGCTTCCGGACTTATCTGGACCAGGGATCCATCTGAATATTGTAGGTTTCTGGAAAGTTATTCTAGTGCCTGGAACACTTGCGGAATCTTATAAATTGCCCAAGATGTTCTTAGGATTAGCTGGAATGGTCGTGGTTGGGGATTGGCTGGTTATGAAAGGTAGCAAGGTCTAACTGAAGCTTGCATAAGAGCAATCTCCAGAGTAGCCTCTCGACTCTATTTGAACTCTCTCTGCCACTGATACTTTATTAATTACACTTCTTTTCCCCCTTTTGGTCAAGATGGAATTGTTGAACCCACAGTGCCAGGTCAGGATGCATCCATGGGAGACCTCTCCCACATTGCCAGGGAGACTTTCACCTCTGGATGTCATGTCTCAAATAGTGTGGAGGGCAATGATTTCACTTGCAGAGTTGGGCATAGAGAGACTGTGGCCACATCTGAACCAGGAGTAATTCTTAGGCATGCCTATAGGTAGTCTAAGCTTCTCTGCTACCTACATAAGCTTCACAAGAGTAAGCCTCCTGATTGAGGGCATGGCCTATTGATTTGGGTGTCCCTAAAGTTTGACACAGTGTCAGGGGTTCCCTGATAGTAAGGTTTAATAGTTCCATATTTTTCTCCCATCCCTCAGAAGATTTTGTCAATAGCTTTTTATTATCTTCTTAATATATTCTAGGATGTATCCAGGCATTACAATAATCTATACAGGATTAAAGGACTTCTTTCTTATTCTGTGCTCCCTGTGTTTCAATTGCTCAAATGAGCTATACAGATAGGTTGAATTCGATTCTGCACTATAGAAAATTTCAGTTCCAGATCAAATAAAACTTTCTTCCATTGGTCTCAAAGAATATGTGTGGTTCTAAAATATAGACACTGTCTTCCTTACCCCTATGCTCTGAATTACTTTAACCCCAACCTGTTCAGCTTCATTCTTATCTCTAAATATCAGTTTACTTATATAAAACAGCCTCTCAAAATCCAGAAATGATTATCACCACTCCAGACTTAATGTGTCTGCTCTAAAAGCTTACAATCGAGGCCCCTGTTTTCTTATAGGCATTTTCTAAAGGTGACCATTCCATTGTTGTTCTTTTGTTTCTGGCTTACTTTGTTTCACTAAATGTCCCATATGCTCATTCACATCGTTTCATGCCTCATGACTTTGTTCCTTTTTGTAGCAGCACAACCTTCATTCATAAATATACATCATCATTTGCCAATCTACTTCTCCATCAGTGCATCCTTCAGCCATCTGCATTCATCAGGGATCATGTAGAGGGCCCAAAGCCCACAGACCACCAACATTCTCAATTTTAGATAATTTCATTGTTCCCAAGAGAAAGAAAACCAATAAACACACCCTTGCCAAAGAGGAAATCTAAAATGCCTCTCAACACTTGTCCCTTCCCCATTATTTACCTCTGATATTGCTGTAGTAGTCCTGATGGCTTCCTTTTGAACATAGCTCATAGAATGAAATAGCAGTTTTCTCCATGTACTCTGGACTTGAACACTTTTTATATAAGAATCATATCTTTGAAGTAATTCTTGTGAGAACAACTTCATATTTCTAGTGTTAATCAGTGGGACACATAGGCCAAACAACCCCCTTCAGTCTTGTTCATCTTCTGTATGATGAAATTACTTATAGACCCACCATAGAATAACCTTCACTCCTATCTATTCCCTTACATTGAAGTTCAGCCTCATTGGGTAACAGTTCACCCATCTCTAGCTTCTATGTATCTCTAAGTTCCCTAAATTCTGAATTACAAGCCTCTGATTCCACCTTTATGCTGGTCATAAAAGTGGAATCATACAGTATCTATCCTTTTACATCTGGCCAACTTCACTAAGCATTATGTCCTCAAGTCTCAACCATCTTGTCATGTGCTTCAGGACATTATTTTGTCTTACTGCTGCATAATATTCCTTCATATGTATATACTACATTTTGTTGATCCACTCGTCTGTTGATGGACATTTGGTTTTTGTCCATTTTTGGCGATTGTGAATAATGCTGCTATGAACATCAGTGTGCAAATGTCTGTTTGTCTTGTTGCTTTCAACTCTTCTGAGTGTATACCAATAGTGCTATTGCTGGGCCATAGAACAATTCATTATTTAGTTTCCTAAGGAACTACCAAACAGTCTTCCATAGTGGCTTCACCATTATGCATCCCACCAACACTGCATAAGTGCTCCAGTTTCTCCACATCCTCTCCAACACTTATAGTTTCCTGTTTGTTTAATAGTAGCCATTCTTATAGGTGTGAGGTGATATCAGGTTGTAGTCTTGACCTGCATTTCCCTTATAGCCAATGGAAATGAGCATCTCATCATGTGTTTTTGAGCCATCTGTATTGGCTCTTCAGAAAAATGCCTATTTCATAATTGGATTGTTTTTTCTTTTGTTGTTGTGTTGTATGATTTCTTTGTAGATACAGGAAATCAAACCTTTCTCTGATATTTAATTTCCAAATGTTTTCCATTGAGTTGGCTGTTTCTTCATCTTTTTGACAGAGTCTCTTGAAGTACAGAAGCATTTGATTTTGAGGAGTTCCCATTTATCTCTTTTTTCCTTTGTTGCTTATGCTTTGGGTGTAAAAGTTTAGAAAGCTACCTCCTATGACTAAGTCCTGAAGATATTTCCCTACATTTGCTTCTAGAAGCTTTATGTAGTTAGTACTTATATTTAGGTGTTTGATCCATTTTGAGTTAATTTTTGTGTAATGTGTAAGATAGGGGTCCTTTTTCATTCTTTTGGCAATTGATATCCAGTTCTTCCATGCTCAATTATTGAACAGACTATTTTGTCCCAGTTTAGAGACTTTGGGAGCCTTGTCAAAAATCAATTTCCCATAGATTTGTTGGTCTATTTCTGCACTCTCCGTTTGATTCTATTGGTCAATGCTTCTCTCTTTGTGCCAGTACCACGCTGTTTTGAACACTGTGGCTTTATAATAGGTTTTGAACACAGGGAGTGTTAATCCTCTCACTTCATTCTTGTTTTTTTAGGATGATGTTAGCTATTCAGGGTCTCTTTCCCTTCCAGATGAATTTGGTAGTTAGCTTTTCCAAATCTTCAAGGTAGATCATTGGAATTTTGATTGGTATTGTGTTGAATCTGTAGATCAATTTGGAGAGGATTGACATCTTAACTTTATTTAGCCTTCCTATCCATGAGCAGGGAATGTCTTTCCACCTACTTAGCTCTCCTTTGGTTTCTTTTAACAATGTTATGTCATTTTCTACATACAAGTCTTTTATCACCCTAGTTAAGTTCATTCCTAAGTACTTGATTCTTTTAGTTGCTAATTTGAATGGAATTTTTTCCTTAACTGACTGTTCAGCTAGGTCATTGCTTATGTGTAGAATGTTACTGATTTTTTGCACATTAATTTTATATCCCAACTTCTTGTTGAATTTGTTTAATAGCTCTAGTAAATTTGCTGTAGATTTCTCAGGATCTTCCAAGTATAGTATCATATCATCTGCAAATAATGAGAGTTTTACTTCTCTCTTTCCAGTTTGGATGTCTTTTATTTCTTTGCCCTGCCTGATTGCTTCAGCTAGAACTTCTAGCATGATGTTGAGTAATAGTGGTGACAGTAGGCATCCTTGTCTTGTGCATAATCTTAGGGGGAAGGCTTTCAGTCTCTCTCTATTGAGTACAATGCTGGCTATCAGTTTTCCATATTTTCCCTTTATCATATTGATGTAGTTCCCTTTCATTCCTGTCTTTTGGAAAGACAGTAAGTATACTACTCTGACTCACAGAAATCTATGGTGTTCGCTAATTCATCATGGGGTACATAGAAGTGAAATAGATGGGAAGTCTACTAACTTCTCACTTGATCTGTAGAGGCAGAAATGTCCTTGTTCAGTTGAACAGAATTAAAATTGAATCACAAGACAGAGAATCAAGGTCCTTCTAAATTCTAAGACTTGAGACAGTTTACAGGTCTACAGCCCTTTGAATGAATGGAAGACCTGGTTCCCTGGGGAGGGGAACTACTATGCTGCCCAGAATTCATACTGGTTATCTTCTTCCAACCTATCCAAGAAGAGAATTTCAGTCTTTTTTTCCAGGATGGCTCTGCTTTGGAAAAAAAAGTCACAAAACACTTCAGGATTTACTGGAAACTGGCTCTGTACTAACTAATTCCAGGAGACCCAAATCACCACAGTTGTCCGGTAGTAGATGAAGGATTTATGGAGGCCTCATGATCAATGGACTCTTAGTTCATGTCCATTCTTGGCATCATTAAGGTGAACAGATGCATAATGTTTTACTAGGAGAGATAGTATATCTCTGTCTGCAGACATTTTCTATCACTGATTATGTCCTTATTCCACTCTGAAATGTCATAGTACTGATTAGAATTTATACAGTTATATAATCTAAAAACCAGCAATTACTATTCTAGACATATTCCCCCAAAAAATGCAATGCAATGATTACCAAAAAACATGCCAAAAATATACGTATTAGCTTAGAACATAATAAAATTAGGAAATAAAGGTCATTTACCTCCAACAGTAGACTGAAATGATATATTGAATTATGTTAGTAAAATGTAATGTATGGTAACAAAAATAAGTAGAACACTGGCATGAGCAAGATCACAGATGTCTCTCACTAATATGATTTTGAGCAAGAGCCAGTCATGACAGAATACATACAAAGTATTTCCACATAATCAAAATTATTAAAATAGTGAAAAAACTCTACTGTTTGAAGTTAAGATAGAAATTAGGTTTGAAGAAGAGGGGTGTTACAATTTACAGGAGGCATAAATGTGATATATGGTATGCTGACAATATTTCATTTCCAGACCTGGGTTATAGTTACACAGGTATGCTCACCTTGTGAAAGTTCATTAAGCTATATGATTATGATTATATGTTCATTTTCATGAAAACCTCATAAATTATTTTCCAAAAAAAATCCAAGAATTTATCTATATTCAAATATTTGGTTTCTTTCTCAAAGTGTTCATAGTGTTTTATTACATGAGAAATATCCAACTACAAACATAAGAAGAAACACAGTACTATACTCAAAATCAATTCAACATAAGGTATCTAAGAAATGTAGAGTGAAGAATACATAACGCTCTCAAAGAGAAAGTGAAAAAAAATGCCATCTACTTATAATGTATAATGGAAATTTTTACTATTTTTAGGCATTTCTATTATTCCCACATTAGTCTATCAGCTTAATAAAATCCTAATAAATTTACCATCATAATTTCTGATCAATAACTTATTCCATAAATTTTATGGATATATATAAAGGCCCTTGAAGAATAAATTAAATTTGAAAACCATGAGTTATGGCAGGGTTTAACCTAAAAGTGACTTAGATGTTATCAAGAGCTTTATAAAAAATTGTGGTACTGAATAATGAACTGATGCTGGGGAATTGGAAAAGAATAGAAGGCTCAGATACTGAGAAATGATAAAAAGGATTCCAACAATCAGTGGAGGGGAGGGGATACATAATAGGTGTGATGATGTATTTTCTATATAGAGAAAACAATGTTGGGTCTTAATCTCACACTATATATAAATGTACACTTTAGATATATTTACAATTATAAAAAGAAAGAATAAAAATAGTTGATGAATATGCTTTTGGCCTTGAATGTGGGGAAACACTTTCAAAAGCTTTTATAGTATGTATTAAAGTATAAAAAATGTAATGTATGACCAGATAAAACGAAGACATTTATTTCAATGTTTCCTAATGGGTTCCAAACTGAAAGTAAATATTTGCAGTATCTGTTCATAATGACACTACAGGAACATCTGAAAATGAACAAAAAATAGGAAATCTTGTTCAAAAAAAGCAGTGGTTATGAGATGAATATTTCATACTAGAGGGAACAATGGCTCAAACATTATATAAAGATGCAATCAATTATATCTGCAATATAAGCAATTCAGATAAAATGCAAAATTAAAATAATGAGTTACCACCTTGCCCCCATCTTGATTGCATAACTGTGTAACACTGATAATGTGTGAGAGGATATGAGAAACCTGAAATCTCTAGGACATTCTGGAGTGGGAATAACCAGGAGCAGACATTGTGCTCTATAATCTGGTAATAATTTATGCAATACAGTCTGAAATCTTTTATGACCTACCAGTCTCATTTTTGGTTGATATAAAAATTTTTAAAAAGTGGTCCTTTAAGAAAATATTTATCACATCTTTATTTGTGGTAATAGAGTGGTCAACCTAAGCATCTATCAATTGACAATAGAAGTGAAATATGGTGAGGGTGAGGACTCTGAAATATTGTAGAATATTGTGTTCAGTTAAAAGCAATCATTAGATGCACCTGTAGGAATATAAATCTTATAAAACAGTTTTGAGTAAAACCAAAAAACAGAATGAATCCTAAAGCACAGTGAGATTTAGGGAAAGGACAGACACCAATACCCCATTCCAAAATGTTTAAGAATAGTTATATCCATAAGGACATAACACTTTGGAGTGGTCTCACAGGAAGGAGCAGAATGGAAGTGGTGATCAGTGAAAATTGGGAAGAAAAATGGAAAGACAATCATTGTTGGACAACACTTGAATAACATTAATACTATTCTTTTTTAAAAAAAGAAATTACAATAGAGATAAGATAGTATTTAAAACCAAATAATAATGAAAGTTTTATTCCCTAAAATTTTCTGGGTTTAACTAATGAAAAAATAACCCTAAAGAAATATAGTATGTCTCTGTATATGCAGTATTCACTCAAATTTATTTTAATAATAATATTACTAGAATTATTTCAAAGACACAAAAAGTAAAGATGCACCCTATTAGGTACATCATGTAAATTTAGCAATACACTACTGTTCTAGTTTGCTAGCTGCCAGAATGCAATATACCAGAATCAGAATGGCTTTTAAAAAGGGGAATTTAATAAGTTGCTAGTTTACAGTTCTAAGGCTGAGAAAATGTCCCAATTAAAACAAGTGTATAGAAACGTCCAATCTAAGACATCCATGGAAAGATACCTTGGTTCAAGAAGGCTGATGAAGTTCAGGGTTTCTCTCAAGTGAGAAAGCACGTGGTGAACACAGTCAGAGTTTCTCTCTCATCTGGAAAGGCACATGGTGAACATGACATCATCTGCTAGCTTCTTCTCCTGGCTTCCTGTTTCATGAAGCTCCCTGGGAGGTGTTTTCCTTCTTCATCTCCAAAGCTGCTTCTCATAGCTATGCCATTCTTCTCTGGCTCTCTCTGAATCTCTTATTCTCCAAAATGTTTCCTCTTTTATAGGACCTCAGAAACTAATCAAGAACCACCCAAATGGGTGGAGACATGTCATCACCTAATCCAGTTTAACAATCACTCTCAATTACATCACATCTCCAGGGAGATGATCTAATTACAGTTTCAAACATACAATGCTGAATAAGGTTTAGAAAAAATGGCTACCTTTACAAAATGCAGTCAGGATTAAAACATGGTTTTTCTACATCATTTCAAAGCAGCACAACTACAGATCTTACTAAAAAGAGTGAAAACATCACCAATACTGTTGAGACTCATTTCACACATCCTTAGACCAATTTCCAAATTTTCTTTGCTACCTTGAGACAATTACTATCTTGGAATAAGCATGTATTCTTTTAGTCCACCATACATGAATACAACCATAATTATGACTGTTGTTTTTTCAAAATATTTACATGCATTTTATTGTACATATCTTTCTTTTTTCCCTAGGGCAGGCACTGGGACTCAAACCCGGGTCTCTGGCATGCCAGGCAAGAACTCTGCCTGCTAAGCCACCATGACCCACCCTGTATGTATCCTTTGAAAAGTTGCTTTCCTGGCTCAGTATCATCTTTGATATTTCCTCAAGTTGCTTAAGTATTTCTGATTCTTTATTTCAAATGAGTTATAATTTCATTATATTACTATTAATTATTATAATTTTTATTCCATTAATTTTATTAAATTAAATAAGAATTTCTACTGAAACACCACTATAATGGATATCCATATACTTCTTTCTTTGGGCACATGTGAGAATTTCACTGAGATAGTGATCTTTAATAGAACTTGCTGAACTTCATGGTGTGCATACCTTCAGTTTTACTAAATCCTACCAACGTACTTACCAGAGTGCTTGGACAAAAGAACAGTGACC
>PVIY010024218.1:0-38331 GCA_004026745.1 Myrmecophaga tridactyla | reverse complement strand
TCACCCTGGGGAAAGTTGTTGGAACCCAGGGGCCTGGAGAGAAGACCAGCAGAGACCATCCTGTGCCTTCCATGTAAGAAAGAACCTCAGTGGAAAGTTAGCTGCCTTTCCTCTGAAGAACCAACAAAATAAATCCCCTTTTATTAAAAGCCAATCCGTCTCTGGTGTGTTGCATTCCGGCAGCTAGCAAACTAGAACAACTGCTATGACAATAAACCTTATATTTATTTTCAACTTTACTGGGAATATCTTTAGTATGAAATATGCTAATGGTTCACATACTTCTTACTATATTACAGTGATATACCTGTAATTCTTGTATGGCAGAAATGGGCTAACCTGTCCCCCAGTATCCACATTCCTTTTTGCCTCAGTGAACTGCTAGGCTATATTTCCCAGGAACCTTTTATTAGACAAGGCCATGTGACTGAGTGTCACCAAAATAATATAACTGGAGTTGATACAAGTGGCCAGGAGCTACAGTGATTTTAGCCAGATGCATCTATATCATTCTTTTTGTTTCCTTAAATGCCATCTGAATTCAGAGAATCTCATGGAAGGCTGGAGAGAAGAGCTCACTAGATGGAAGAAGCCTATGTTCACAAACAATTATGTGGTACAAGGCCTGCCTTGCTTCTACCCCACCTCCAATCATAACCTTATTGCGTTTTCTGAATAAGGAATAAAGTGTTTTTTCTTATGCAACTGATATTTATGGGTTTTTGTTTAAAATAATATTTATATCATAACTTTCATTTCTGAAAAAAGTAAGAATTGACATGAAATACTTTTTCCATCTTTTTTCAAGGTTATATTGCATTTTTTAAATTTTTACACTGTTGTCATGATGAATTATGTTAATAGGATATCTACTACTGAACAAATTTTTTTTTTCAAAAAGAGAACACATTTATTGTTATGTGTGAAGTGGGAGATCAGATGACCTATGGGCCCAAAAATCTGTCTCTTTGGATCTAAGGAGTGCAGGGTTTTAGGGATTCAAACAAGAGGGTATGGAGTTGTTATTATTACAATATCAAGTATAAACAGAGTCCAGACTAGGTTAGAATATCCATTAACATAGTAGGTATAAAAAAGAGTGATACCAGGCTAGAATTATGATTACAATAGTAGATATATACAGGGCTGAGACAAGTTGAGTTTTGGTAATTTCAGGTATTAACTTTTTGCTATACTACAGTATAGAAAGAAAAAATATCTATATAATATTCAGTAATCATAATCATTTTTTAATTCTTAATTTCTGCATTATAACTCCTACCTTTTGCATTTTTGTTCATTCTTCAGTTTTGAGGGATATCAGGGTGATGACTGTTCTAAATTTTTCATGCTGAAAAGTTCCATCAGCATTATTGGGTAGAAGAATGGAATTGGTTGTCATTTTTTGAAATACTGGCACCTCTTGGTTTCAGGGCTTAATTGGCATAAGAACAATCTGGAGGCTTTAAGTCTCTGTAAAATAAACTTTAATAAATAAATTGAAAATTATAGCTTTAACGTGGGGCATTATTTAGAGTTTTCAGGATAGTGTTGGTAATATCTGCTTGAGGTCTGCATAAGAATGACCTCCAGATTGATCTCCTGATTCTATTTGAAATCTCTTAGTCATTGAAACTTTCTTTCTCCCCTTTAGATCACAAATCCATTGTTAATCACATGGTTTCAGGGAAACTTACCCCTGGAAGTCGTGTCCTATGTAGGGGGGAAGGTAGTGAAATTGTTTGTAGAGCTTGTGGAGGAGGGAGGAGGGAGAGAGTGAGAGAGAGAGAGAGAGAGAGAGGGAGAGAGAGACCACATAGGAGCAACTTGGAGATTTTCAGGGGGTTACTCAGGCATTATATCATTATTTCCTTTTATTAGGCAGGACTCATATGTTAGGCAGGGCTATTGCTTGAGAGAATAGTAGGAATTCCCAGTGTGAGAAAGTTTGATAGTACTGCTCTTTCTTTCCACAATCCCAAGGGACCTTGCAAGTTCTTTTTCATTTTATGCCCAAATACAGTATACTAAGATCTCATTCCCTTTTCTAGGTTTCATTGCAAATAAAGTTGAATTACATTGTTTAAGGAAAATGACCAGAAAGTTTAAATCAGGTAATATGCCACAAAAGTTTTAAATTTTGGAAAGAATAAATCTCTTCTCCTTTGGTCTCACATAGTAATTAAAGTCTTAAAATATAGACAATTTAATCTTTTACCCTTTATTCTTATTTACCTTAGTCTTAATCAGATCAGCCTTATTCTGACACCTAATCAAAGTCTAATCTTTTTTCAGCTCTTTAACAGTTGCTGTATGGAGTATGTTGCTCCTTTAGGATTTCCAGAGCTGCAAGACTCTGAGTCTGAATCTCAGGTGTGAAACAGTTACCCAAAGACTGAACAACTTTTAATACTAGAAGCTCTCTACTCAAAGATATTGCTTTACTATTTTTATAGCAGTGGCACCCATATGTTAGTGTTTTTGAAGTATTTTCAAATATATTCAAATGTATATTAGATTGCAGGTACTTATTGATATTATTTTGATATTATCTTTATACAATATCTATCTATCCATCTATTTGTCTATCATTCATCTCTGCATCTATCTATAAAGAAGTTATATTGCATAATTCATAGCCAGTAAACAGCTACTAAGAATAATTATATATGCATTTGTTTCCCTCTATTACAGTGTTATATAATTGCAGACAAGCTTTTATTGAAGTATCTCCATTTCTGTTTAAAGTGTTATAGAACCTCAAAAAAGTATAAAGTACAATTATCTGCATACTAGGCATTCATTTCTTATCCATATCTGGAGTAAACAATCTTGTTGGACTGTTAATGCATTAATGAACATCATTATCCAACTATTGACTGAAACATAAAATGTTGAATCATTACACAGAACTTTTCAGCATATATAATATCCGCTATAATTAAACATGTTACAATAACAGTGAACACTCCAATGATATACTCAGAATTTGTCAAATGTTTTAAAACAATGAATATCTGACATGATAAATTATTTATCTATGGATTTTATATATATGTGTGTGTGTAATTTTTTGGTTTAGAGTTTAAGAATGCTAGTGCTTACATTTAATATATAAGCAAAATCATATTATTGGTATGGACAGATCATTAGATTAAGAGTTACAATCATTTATTAGTATCTTCTTATTTAGGTAATAAAATGGAATATCATCTCCTGACTTACAAAGAATTATTTTAAAATATTGATTAATTACTTATTCAATTAGCACAGAGCAATTTATAATGATTTTCTTCAGATGGAAAGCCATGTTCTCTTTAACACAATATATAATATTAATCCTCATTATCTCTAGTGGAAATCAGATACTATTAAATAATTTTTAAAAAGTCAACCTTTTAATATACTTCTACCAAATACTATTTCTTAAATAGAAATCATAATATTTAAAATGTGTATTATCTACCCACTTGCTTCTATGTTATTAATATTTCATAATAATATTTATGAAATCAACTCCCTGTGCCTTGCACAAGTAAGCCAACCTGATTTCAGCAAACTTATATTTCATCGTTTTTTTGAATGACCAGCATTCCAAATTAGATATTTCCTATCAACATGCAACCTGAATTTCAGTCACTGTCTTTACTCAGAGACCTCTGGATACATTAAAATGTAGTCCAAAGAAATGACAAATACACCAGTGGAACAACTACATCTATTTTTTAACACATTAGCAAAATTAATTCCAATAGTAAGAACAGAGAAAAATTTAAAATGTGCTTGCCAAGTCCCCATCATTTTATACTTTCACAAAAGGAATTATCCCAATCAAAGGATGCTCTGCTCCAAAATACCTGATGTGAACAGCCAACCGATGAATCATTTTAAGATAGGAAAGCCAGAGAAACCAATCATCTTGGAATAAAATCCATTCATCATTGATTTCCCATAACAACAGCTTTCCCTAATCTAATTCATTCTGTGCTGAAGTACTTCTGAGCTGTAAAACTCAAAAGATGTCAGAATGCCATTTTTTAGTAT
The DNA here is from genome assembly GCA_004026745.1 of Myrmecophaga tridactyla. NCBI lineage: Eukaryota > Metazoa > Chordata > Mammalia > Pilosa > Myrmecophagidae > Myrmecophaga > Myrmecophaga tridactyla. The sequence continues at coordinate 34,287 of PVIY010024218.1, read as the reverse complement.
TGTTTATGTTTTAAAGATTTTTCAGGTGAGACCACTGAACATTTACATCCTGGCATATGATGATACATCCTGTCTATTTTTCATGTTGGCTCCTTAAACAAAATAGTTTTGATATTTTTGTAGAACAATTTTGATTTTGACAATACAGAACTGTCATTTTAATTTCATAAATTCTTTTTAACTTGACTAGATGACAGAAACAGTTGCTTTGGGGTCACTTTTATCCATTTTCTCTTTCTGTCTCTGTCTCTGTTTCCCTGTATATGTCTGTAGAGTGTGTGTGTGTGCATATATATATATACACACACATTCATACATATGTACATAGATATACACATATATGTATGTATGTGCAATTAATAATTTATTGTTATTAATTATAATAATCATTATGTTAGTCAAATCCCAACTCTACCTCTTATCAGCTATATGATCTTGGGTAAGTTAAATTCTCTATGGCTCAGTTTCCTAATCTGTGAAATGGACAGAATAAAAATTGATCAATTATTTTGAGACAAACAATTGAAAAAAATAGAATACTTCTAAAACAATTAGAACAGTGGCCAGTATTTATTGAGCAATCAAATATCAGCATATTACCATAAATATTTTGAAGGACAGAATCTATTGGAAAAATTGAAATGAAAAGAGTCACAAATTAAAGAAAAATTAAAGTCTTTTTAGAATAAGTGTCTTGAGTATGTTAGAGTAGACAAAGTTAGACACAAGGGAGTGCCCATGTTTTTCTGCACTATGTCTGCTGCCATTTAATATGCCTGTGAAGACATAGTACTTGGGATAAACACTTGCTCTTAGGCATTTTGGTAGTTTCTTGTATGGAATCAAATGACTCTAATAATATCTGGAAGTTGGAAAGACACTGACTTTCTGGTGATAGAATTTTGATGATCATGCATTTGTCTTGAATTTTAACAGAAAAAAATTCCTGATCACATCAAACAAAATGGAAACACTGTTCTGGCCTCAGATCTCACTGATATGAAATAGTTAAAATAAGCAAACTCACAGAGTCAGAATTTAGGATACTGGTTACCAGGAATGAGGTGGGGATAGGGAATTGGGAACCTAAGGCTTAAAATGTACAGGGTTCCTATATGGGGCCATGGAAATGTTTTGGTCATGGATGGCCGTGATGGTAGCACAACATTGTGAATGTAATTAACAGCACTCTAATATATATCTGAATGTGATTAAAAGGGAAATTGTTAGTTTGTACATATGGTACAGGAAAAAAATTTTTAAAAATCCAACAACCATGGAACCACATTAAGCAAAGAATGAATTCTAACTTAAAACATGGACTATAGTTAGTATGATCATAAAAATGTGCTTTCATCACCTGTAACAAATGTTCCACACCAATGCAAGGTGTTAGTGATAGGGTGGTATATGGGAACCCTGCATCTTTATGCATGATTGTTTTGTAAACGCACAACTTCTCTAATAAAAGAAGAGAGAAAGAGAGTGTGAGAGAGAGAAGGTATAAAGCACATGCGTGCTGTTCCAGTGACTCCACAACCAAACTTGCCCATTGAGTAAGTTTTTGTGGGAAGTAGGACCTCTTCTCCAACTTTGGAACTGAAATGAACTATAAAATTCCCTCCCCTTTTTAAAAATTAAAGCATGGACTTTTTTAATGGTCTTTTGTCACTTGGGATGTTTTGTCTGAATTTGGAAGGATTTACACAAGGAAATCAGGAAAGCCAGATATTATTCAGAGAGTGAGTGAAGTTGATTGTCTGGAAATAGCACAATGAATGTCTAGTAGCAATAACAGAGTATTATAGGGCATCTAAAAAAATCATTCCTGTGGCACTATCATGACTGTACTTTCAGCTGCCTAATTTATAGGACTCCTTCTCTAGGCTTCTGTTGATTCTGCAATCTTTCCAAAATACTTCCAATAAATTCATTTTATTATTGCCATGTTTTGTATAAGGAAGTCAGAGTATAGTTGTTTTAGTGACTAACTTGTCTAGTACACAGGTGACAGCAATTGTAACAGCAATGATTAATCGGGAGGGCTCTGTGCACATGGTTAGGCTCACAGCTCAGAACAAAATGATTAAGAACAGAGTCTAAATCTGTGATTGAGTAGAACAACAGAATTTAATAGAGACGAAAAAAGCTATGGAAGAGGTGGCAGGTAATGAAAACCACTGACCTTTGGTGTGTGGAAAATGTGGCTACAGGCGCTAAAAGCTTCAGCTTCATTCCTCAGCTTTGTAAGGAGTTACTAGCATAGAAGGTACTCAGGAGACACATGGCTCCAGAAATCCCACAGCTGGTACACCAGAGAAACATGGTGTTCTAGTTTGCTAGCTGCCGGAATGCAATATACCAGAAACAGAATGGCTTTTAAAAAGGGGAATTTAATAAGTTGCTAATTTATAGTTCTAAGGCTGAAAAAATGTTCCAATTAAAACAAGTCTATAGAAATATCCAATCTAAGGCATCCAGGAAAAGACACCTTGGTTCAAGAAAGCCGATAAAGTTCAGAGTTTCTCTCTCAAGTGGAAGGAAACATGGTGAACACAGTCAGGGTTCCTCTCTCATCTGGAAGGGCACATGGTTAACATGGCATCATCTGCTAGCTTCTTCTGGCTTCCTGTTTCATGAAGCTCCCTGGGAGGCATTTTCCTTCTTCATCTCCAAAGGTTGCTGGCTGGTGGACTCTGCTTCTCATGGCTATGTCAGTCTGCTCTACTCTCTGAATCTTATTCTCCAAAGTGTTCCTTCTTTTACAGGACTCCAGTAACAAATCAAGACCCACCCAAATGGGTGGAGACACATTTCCCCCAATCCAGGTTGATAACCATGGTTGATTGGGTTACATCTCCAGGGAGTTGATCTAATTACAGATTCAAACATATAGTATTGAATAGGGATTATTCTGCCTTTACAAAATGGGATTTAGATTAAAACATGGCTTTTCTAGGGGATATACATCCTTTCAAACCAGCATGCATGGTTTTCTTAGTGTTTTTACTATGTGGAATTCTCAGGCTGTTAGGATAACCTAGAAAATTATAATAACCATTATAGCTAACATTTTTGAATGTGCTTATATTGACAATATTGAGTGTCAATATAAGCACAAGTTTAAAAATTTGCTCATAAACAATGCAACATTCACGCATATCGATAATTCTCTCTCTGGAGTTTCCTGTTTGTTTTCGCTTGTTTTTTCTTGACTTTAGCATTGGTTATTTCAACCTTCTGACTTCCTTTGTCACCACTGGTATCTACCTGCTTCCTTTGTACTCTACCCTCATGCATCTCTGTCACTTCTTTGATTGGGGCCATAGTGAAGGATGGCTAAGTGATGATTTTGTGGCAAAACAGGGTTGCCTGGGTTAAAATTATGATCTCTTTATTTGCTATGTGTGTGCCTTGGAGAGACTGTTTAAGCTCTTCGTGCCTATATTTTATCACTTGTAAAATAGATCTAATAGCATCACCTCACCTCTGGGGGGTTCTTGCAGGGATTAAATTAATAAATCCACATAAAGTTCTTACAACAGTACCTAATATGTAGAAAACACTTAATAAATGCTAGCAATTATTGAGGATCAAAAGGATTTCACTTTCATGCCCTAAATACCTTTATGCTGCCTCTCAAATTTAATTAGAAAGAAAAGAATATACATTTATATAAAGCAATATGATTACCATATAATGCTCTTAGTCCAGTAATTGCCAATGTGGCATATGGCAATAATGGTACACATTACTTACTATAACAAATTTATACTGTGCCCTCTATTTTGAGTCTCAATGCATATATAGAATTACTTTAGCATAAAATAATTCAGATGGTTTTAAATTTAAGCTCCTTGCTTCACATACTTGATCTCTAAAAGCTTCTGACAGAAATGCTGACAAATTACTTCATAATCCTAAAATTTTACATGAAAGGTTTAAATTTAATTTGCAATTAAAACACTTAAAAATAAAATTATACAGTACTTTAATCTATCTCTTAAAATATAATTTATATTCTTAAACAAATGCAAATCTATGGAAATGAATAGAATCAAAACATTTGATAATAAAATTATATTTTGATACAGTTTTTTGTAAATTTCTCTATATGTTGTAGGAATGTATATAATTTTTAAATGTATATAATTTTTATTTTTATATCTGACAGAGAAAAGTTGGTAATTTCAATTATGATGAGTCATAAGAGTTTTGATATAAAAATATGCTTCATATTTTTCTGTATTAAAGATCCATTTACATAGTATTTTATATGTTTAATCAAATTGAGCCACAATTATATTTTCAATCATAATATAATAAACATTTTCTACATTTATTTCACTTTTAAACTTTGTTTCTACATTATATAATTATTCATTATGAATAATAGTTGTGATTTGTCCAATGATTAATACCTGACAAGAAATCTGCCCAGGCTTTTATAAAACATATTCTATTTAATTCTCTCAGGTGGTTACCCTTTTTATTCTGATTTTATAGATAAGAAAATGGAAATTTAGGGTGATTAGGTAATTCACAGAAAATTACCCATAGCCTGTGACCTATATCATCCTCTCTCTCCAAAGCCACTGCTTTTTAACCAATAAGTCACAATGTGTCAAAGGGTTTGATTTTTAACTTTTAAATATGTTTCCCATTTTATCATGCTTTCCATATGAAATATGAGTTTTCAGTTTCAAAGATATATGAATTTTAATAATATCTTCAAATATTTGGGATTCATAAATGAACAAAATTTATCATCTGTCGATAATAATGCCAAGTCAGACCAGAAATAGCTATAAAGGCTGGTTTGAAAACAGCAATGTCAAGAAAATAAACAAGCATAAAAACTATTTAAAGATATCAGAGAGCAACTATGGCAGCCAGAGATTATGAAGCAAAGAACACATAGAGTAGGATACCAAACTAATATGTGCTAGATCATCTCTCTTTCTTGAATTAGCTATTTTCTGTGCTGTGTAGACTTAGAGGCCAAAAAACAAGCAGAATCTGGGTAGGATAACAGAGTGAGGGAGAGAAAAATTAGATTTCAGGAGCCATTAAGGACCCAGGCTCTGTAAAATACCCAAGGTTTACAGTTGAAAACTATGAAGGGGTATTCCTTATATTCCCTTGTAGTTACAGCAAACCAGATATAGACAAGGTTTCACAAAGCCTGGAAAAAAACATGGAATCTATTCAATCCTTGATTAGACAAAAGCTCAACCTTTACTCTTAACTAGGAGGCAGAAGCAAATTAAACCTTTTAGGAAGTGTTTTAGTTTCTTTGTTGCTAATACAAATACCATGCAATAGATTGGCTTAAACAATGGGAATTTGTTGATTTATGGTTTTGAGACTATAAATTCAAATCAAGACATCATCAAGGTAACACTTTCTTCCCAGACTGACATCCTGGAGCTGGCTGTCAGGGATCCTTGATCCTGGGTTCCTCTATCATGAGCTGTGGCACATGGTGGCCTCTTCCTTCTCTTCCAGGCTCCATTGACTTTCAGTGTCTATGTGCTCCCTGCATGGCCTTTGTGTCTGAAATTTACTCTGCTTCTAATGGATTCCAATAATCTGGATTAAAGTACAACTTGACTCATTTAAGTCACATCTTAACTGAAGTAACAGCTTGAAGAGATCTTATTACAATGGGTTCACACCCGCAGGAATGGATTAAATTTAAGAGTATGTTTTTCTGTGCTATATAGCTCTAAACCATGATAAGGAGGGGTATAGTATCATTCAGAGCCTCCACGTTTACACACATAAATCGACAGATCAATAATCAGTGACAGAAAGCCAAGAAACAAAATGGTAAGAAACCAATAGTGTTTCAAATGCTAGAGGGAATGTACAGAGACTTTAAAGTAACTAGGATACTTCTCAGGAAAAGAGGCAAAAAGAAGGAGCATCTAATGAGACAACTAGAAAGTAGGAAGAATAATAAAATAGAAAACTTAGGACTCTATAACATCATTATTGAAAGTAAAAATGAGGTACTTATGTTAGCAAATTAAATAGAAGGAGAAGATTAGTGAATTGGAAATAAATTAGCAGGAAATAACCAGAGAGAAAGAAAAATGGAAATAAACTGAATGTGAGTCTGTGAGGCACAGTGAAAGTACTAAATGTTGAGTAATTCTATACCTTTTAAAGAACTTGAAGGTGTATTCAGATTATATCAATAGAGCAAATAGCAAATCCAGAAGTCTTCACTGATGAGTTCTTCTGGACATGGAACACAAATTTTACATAAATTATTTCAAAGAATAGAAAAAGAGGGGAACACACTCAAATTTATCTTATGTGGCCCCAATAATCTGAATGTCAAAGTTGGCAAGGATATTACAAGAAAGGAAAATTCCAACCCAGTCTCAATCACAAATAGAAAAAAAAAAAAGCATAAATGTGATACAAGAAAAATGAAAAGAGCAATACATTAAAATGATCCTATACAATGATCAAGTGGAATTTATCCCAGCAGTGCAAAGTTTGTTGAATAATTCAAAAATCAATCTAATTCTATATACTAACAAAGTAATATTTCAAAAAGTAGTCACTGTAATAGTTGCAGAAATAGTATTTGATAACATCAACACAAATTTATGATAAGGTGGTGTGCAGTTTGAAGCTATAATGCATCACAGAAAAGCCATGTCATTTAATCTTCATTCAATATTGCTGGATGTGATCTTTCTCTTTGTTTCCATGGACATGTGACCCACCCAATTGTGGGTGGGGACTTTTGATTATATGGTTTCCATAGAGACGTATCTCTACTCATTCAAGGTGAGGTTGCTTACTGGAGCCCTTTTCCCATTTTGGAAAAAGCTTAGAATCAACAGAGCAACCAAAATCAACAGAATCCACACAGTCAAAGAACTTTGAAAATGAAGAATGAAAATGCCCTTGGGAAAGCATCATTAAACAAGAAGCTGGGAGAGAAAGCTAGCAGACATCACCATGTGCCCTCCCAGCTGGGAGAGAAACCCTGTTCTTCATCAGCCTTTCTTGAGTGCAGGTAACCTCTTGTTGGTGCCTTAATTTGGTAATTTTCACAGCCTTGGAACCGTAAGCCTGTAATTTAATAAATTTCCCTTATGAAAAGTTCTGTTTCTGGTATACAGCATTCTGGCAGCTAGCAAACTAAAACAGATGTGATAAAACAGCTCAGACTAAACCAGTGGCAGAAGAAAAATACTGATAAGATTGTCTTTAAAAATTACCAAAAAAAATTCAACTGCAAAATATTTAAAATAATATTCCTGAACTCTGCAGCAAGATGTTCTAGTTTGCTAGCTGCCAGAATGCAATATACCAGAAACAGATTTTAAAAGGGTAATTTAATTAATTGCTAGTTTACAGTTGTAAGCCTGAGAAAATGTCTCAATTAAAACAAGTCTATAGAAATGTCCAATCAAAGGCATCCAGGGAAAGATAGCTTTGTTCAAGAAGGCTGATGAAGTTCAGGGTTTCTCTCTCAAGTGAGAAGGCACATGGTAAACATAGTCAGGGCTTCTCTCTCAGCTGGAAGGGCACAAGGTGAACATGGCATCATCTGCTAGTTTTCTCTCCTGGCTTCCTGTTTCATGAAGCTCCTCAGGAAGTGTTTTCCTTCTTCATGTTCAAAGGTTGCTGGCTGGTGGACTCTCTGCTTCTTGTGGCTACATGTCCTGCTCTCTCAGAATCTCCTGGCTTTTTATAGGATTCCAGTAAACTAATCAAGACCCACCCAAATGGGTAGAGATATGTCTCCACTTAATCCAGTTTAACAACCACTCTTGATTGACTCACATCTCCAGGGAGATGATCTAATTACAGACTCAAACATACAGTACTGATTAGGGATTAGAAGAAATGGCTGCCTTTACAAAATGGGATTGGGATTAAAACATGGCATTTCTAGGGTACATACATCCTTTCAAACCAGCACACAGGATAAGGATCTTTATTGCCCCAATCTGGTTAAATATTTTACTACAGGTCCTCTCCAATACAATAAAGCAGGAAAAAAATTAAAGTAAAGCAAGAAATTCATTTTTAAATAAATATAATTGTACTTATACATGCCAGAAGTTAATTATAGATTAATCACTTATAATAACATCAAAAAGCACATAATAAATAGAAAAAAATTTACAAAGGTGATTTAACATCTCCACACCAAAAATTGTAAACCATAACTGAGACAAATAAAATTAACTGCAAATGAATGCATTAATATACCAGCTCATGAACTGGAAGATTCAATATTATATTATTAATTCTCCTCAAATCAATTCATGGATTCAATGAAATTCCAATAAAAATCCTATCAGGTACTTTTGTGACGGTTGACTATCTGATTTAAATTTATATGCAGTTTTATTGAGCCAAGAATAAGGAATTCAAATTCTAAGAAGAATAATTTGAGAGCAATCAAGATTTATGATAAATATATAGAAATTTAAGAATATTGGTACTATCACAAAAATTGAAGGATAAATTTAAGGGAAAATATAGATTGTATGGTAACAGAGCACCTGTGTTAAGTCACCTGATTTATAACAAAGATTCTACTGCAGTACCATGAAGAAGAAATTCCTTTTAAATAAAGGTGTTACATCAGTTGGACAACCTTTTTGGAAAAAGTAATATTATTGTTCCTCCCTAATTCACTTCATATATGAAAATTTATTCTGGTTGGATGATAGCTTTAGATACAAATATGAAATCATATATTGTCTAGAATATAGGTTAGGAAAATAGCCTCATGATCTTTAATATGTAAAGAATTCTTAAATAGGACCTAAAGCACACAAAAGAAAAAAAATTAATTGGGCTGATATTAAGAACACATAATCATTAAAATATGCTATGAAGAAAGGGAAGAAGGCTAGATACTGTGTGGAAAGAGTATTTTCTACACATATTTCAACAGAGACTTACATTCAGAATACATATTAATTTAAATTCTAAGTAATATAAGAAAAATAAAAGGACAACTGGGTAGTTGCTAGATTGGAGATATGAACAATGCAGTACAAGTCATTTGGTAGATGTTTGCATGCCTAGTTGTTAGGTATATACCTAAAATATAATTTTCTAGATTATAGGGTATGATCTAATGGATCTTTGGGTTTAGAGGATTTTAGTAAAAGTTTTGTGATTGAACAAATGTGGTCTTCTACCAGCAGTATATGAGAATTCTAGTTATTACACATTTTCACTAGCATTGGACAAAGTTTTTATTTGCTCACATTTATTTGTTCATTTGTTTACTTACCTACTGTGCCAGTTTGAATCTGTTCAAAAGGGTTAAATGGTGTGGTCCATAAAAGTCATCTCCTTTAATCCTCATTCAGTGTTGTTGGGTGGTATCTTTTTGATGGTGTTCTTGGAGATGTGGCCCACTTGTGGGTGGTAATTTTTGATTACATGGTTTCTATGGAGATGTGTCTCCACCCATTCAAGGTGGGGTTGCTTATTGGAGCCCTTTAAGAGGGAACCATTCTGAAAAAAGCTTGGGAGCATATGCAGCCATAGACCTTCAGAGATGAAAAAGGAAAATGCTCCTGGAAGAGCTTCAAGAAGTAAGAAGCTGGGGCTGAAAACTAACAGACTTCACCATGTGTCCTTCAAGCTGAGAGAGAAACCCTGAACCTCATCAGCCTTTCTTGAGTGAAAGTAACCTCTTGTTGGTGCTTTAATTTGGACATTTTCATGGCCTTAGAACTGCAAACTTGCAACTTAATAAATTTCCCTTTTCAAAAGCCATTCTGTTTCTGGTATATCACATTCTGGGGCTTATAAACTAGTTTATCTATAAACTTGCTTATTTATTTGCATATCTCTACTTATCTTCATTTGACCTGACTCAGAGTTTGCCCAGTGTGAACAGCTATATCCCAGTACATTTTTTTGTAAATAACTAGTTGCAACTGTTTAACATTGCAGCTGCCTGAGATGTTGATAACAGAGTTAACAAGAGACTGATCAAAATACTTAAAAGAAAAACTAGGGAATATGACTTCCATAGTGTACTTTGAAAAGCTCCAACATATGCCTAAGACTCTAGATGATCACCTGAATATGCAGGGCTCTTTGCCCGGGAAAGACTCAAGAAGGTTCTAATCTCTCACTTGTAGCTAACTTTTTTTTTGTCATTCATTAAGTCTTTATTGAGTGCTTGTTATATTGTTCCAGCGATTTGCAGAGAGTATATATTAGTACATCAAAGACAAGTGCCTGGCCCAAGAAGAGTTTGTAGTTTGTAGGAGAGACAGGCAGCAAACAAGTAATTAACCAATAGAGATTAAACTACAAGTTATAGTAACTGTTATGGAGGAAGCTAATATGATGCAATGATTGTGTATCATGATGGGGGAGCCCACTGGTGACCCCTGTCTTAGATGGGCAGGGAGAATATCTTTGAGGTGACATTAATGCTGAGAACAGATGGATGAGAGTCATTCTTGCAAAGAGTGAGGAGAATCATATTTCTGGAAGAGATAGCAGTGTTTGAAGGTAGAGAATTCTAAAAGGTTAATAGTAGACCAGTTGAAAGTGACACAAAAAGAAATTTGAAAAATTGATATGGACCAGAGTATAGAAAGAGATGAGCTGTGTGTGTCATAGATTGTGAAAGTAATGGCCCCAATAATCAAGGCCCCCTGTATCCACACCCTTGTGTTTTATCATTTCCTATTGACTCAGTGTTTGGCCATATGATGTTTTGGATAATGAAATTTTAACAAATGTGGCACAAGCAGAGGCTTGAAAAGTGCTTGAAAATTGGGCTTGCTCTCTCAAGATTGTTGCTGCTGGGTACCCTGTTGTACAACCACTGAAAAAGCCTGACTAGCCTGCTATAGGATGAAAACACATGGAGCAGTAACAAGCCATCCCAGCTGAGGCTGCCTAGAACAAATGTTAATAAACTTTTTCTGTAAAGGGTCAGATAGTAAATGCAGTTAGGCTTTTCAGGTCACATATGGTTTATGTCTCAGAATAAGCACCTTATTTTCTTCTCCTCCTCTTCCTCTTCCTCTTTCTCTTCCTCTTCCCCTCCTCCTCTTCCTCCCCCTTCTTTTTCTTCTTCTTCTTCTTTTTCAACAATTCCTAAAAATGTAAAACCAGTAATTACCTCAGAGGCCAAACAAAACAGGCCATGGATGGTGGACCAATCACTCCTAGCCAATCTGCCAAACAACTATGGCCATGCAAGTGACCCTAGATGAGACCAGAAGAACCATCTAGCTGAGCCTACAGACTAATAAACAACATCAATAAAATGACACCAACCAACAAACAGCAATATAAACAAACCATGGAAAGTATATATTTCCATATTACATTGTTTTTAATGTTCAATATTCACCAAAACATTATCAACAATGTGAAAAAAAACATAAAGCATGGCCCACACACCACAAACAAAGTAGTCAATAGAAACTCTTCCTAAGGAATCCAAATGTGGGCCATACTAGACAAAATATTTAATAAAATATTATAATCTGAGAAAAATGTGTCTAAAGATTTAAACAAACATATGAGAATAATTTCACCAAAGAGAAAATATCAATAAGGAGCTGGAAATTATTATTTTTTAAACCGAGATTTTGGAATTGAATGACGAAAGAATTTAAAAGAAAAATTCACTAGAGGTTGTGGAGCTTATCAGCAAATTTGATCTGATAAAAGAAAAATCAGTGAACTTAAAGACAGCTCAACTGAGATTATCCAGTCTAAGGAACTGAAATAAAAGTAATTTAGAAAAATGAACAGAGAACAGAACTTTAGAGAACTGTGGGAAAAACTCAAGATTACCAAAATATGCATTTTTGTTGTCCCAGGAGAACAGGGAGAGGAGCAGAGAGATTATTTGAATAAATAGTGGGCAAATATTTCTCAAATTTGAGGGAGAAAATATTAATCTGCACAAGGAATTCAACAAACACTAAGTACAATAAATTCAAAGAAATATACAACTAGAAACATCATAATTGAATTGTTCAACACAGAGAGATTCTTGAAAGCAGCAAATAAAAGTTATTCTCACATACAAGTGAGTCTCAAGATTATGAGTGCACTTTGTCTTTTTATTTTATTTTTCACTATATACATATGATTGAGAAATATTCACTTTCATATGGTCCATCTACAGTATACAATTGTTGGCTCCCAATATCATCACATAGTTGTGTATTCATCATTATGATAATTTTTAGAAAATTTGCATCACTCTAGAAAAAATAAATAAAAAGAAAAAACTCATACATCCTGTGCTGGTTTAGAGGATGTACGTACCCTAGAAAAGCCATGTTTTAATCCTAATCCCATTTTGTAAAGGCAGCCATTTCTTCTAATCCCTATTCAGTATTGCATGTTTGAGACTGTGATCAGATCATCTCCCTGGAGATGTGATTTAATCAAGAGTGGTTGTTCAGCTGGATTAGGTTGAGGCATGTCTCCACCCATTTGGGTGGGTCTTGATTAGTTTCTGGAGTCCTAAAAGAAGAAACATTTTGGAGATGAAGAAGGAGATTCAGAGAGAGCAGAGCAGAATGACATAGCCACGAGAAGCAGAGTCCACCAGCCAGTGACCTTTGGAGATGAAGAAGGAACATGCCTCCCAGGAACTTCATGAAACCAGAAGCCAGGAGAAGAAGCTTGCAGATGACACCATGCTTGCCATGTGCCCTACCAGATGAGAGAGAAACCATGACTATGTTTGCCATGTGCCTTCTCACTTGAGAGAGAAACCCTGAACGTCATTGGTCTTCCTGAACCAAAGTATCTTTTCTTGGATGCCTTTGATTGGACATTTCTAAAGACCTGCTTTAATTAGGACATTTTCTTGGCCTTAGAACTGTAAACTACCAACTTATTAAATTCCCCCTTTTAAAAGCCATTCTGTTTCTGGTATATTGCATTCTGGCAGCTAGCAAACTAGAACACATCCCATACCCCTTACCTCTCCATCTCATTGATCACTAGTACTTCAATTTACCAAATTTTTACCCCTTATCCCCTCCTATTATTTATACATTTTTATTTTTTTTAATTTATTTTTTTTTTACTCATCTGTCCATGCTTAGATAAAAGGAGCATCACAATCACAGGGTCAGATTGTAAGAGCTATATAGTTATACAGTTGCCTTCAAGAATCAAGGCTGCTGGAATAGTTCAACAGTTTCAGGTACTTCCTCCTAGCCACCCTAATGCACCACTAAACTAAAAATGGAAATCTACATAATACATAAGAATAATCCCCAGGATAACCTCTTGACTCTGCTTGAAATCTCTCAGCCATTGAAAATCTGTTTTGTCTCACTTCTTGCTTCCCTGCTCTGGTCAAGAAGGCCCTCTCAATCCCATGATTTCAGGTTCCGGATCATTCTGGGAGTCCTTTCCCATGTTGCCAGGGAGATCCATGCCCTAGGAGTTATACCCCACATAGTGGGGAGGACAGTGTGTTCACCTGCTGAATTGGCTTAGAAAGGAAGGCCACATCTGAGTAACAAAGATCTTCTCTGGGGGTGACTCTCAGCCATAGTTATAAGTAGGCTTAGTTTCTCCTTTGCAGAAATAAGTTTCATAGGGGCAAACTCCAAGAGTGAGGACTCAGCCTATTGAATTTTTTTGTGTGTGAGAATATAAGTAATTCCCCAGATAAGGAAGATCAATATTTGCTCCTTTCTCCCAAGCCCCCCAAGGGGACTATTCTAGTTTGCAAGCTGCTGAAATGCAATACACCAGAAACATGAGAATTTATTAAGTTGTTAGTTTACAATTCCATGGCTGTGAAAATGTCCAAATTAAAACAAGGCTATAGAAACATCCAATCTAAAGCATCCAGGGAAGGATAACTTGATTCAAGAAGGTGATGAAATTCAGGGCTTCTCTCTCAACTGGAAAGGCACATTGTGAACATGGTGACATCTGTTAGCTCTCTTTCCATGCTTCTTGTTTCATGAAACTCCCCCTGGGGCATCTCTGGCTGCATGGACTCTCATCATTCTCCTGACTCTGAAGCTTTTTGCAAAATGTTTCCTCTTTTAAAGGATTTCAGTCAACTACTCAAGACCCACCTGGAATGGGTGAATCACATCTTCCTCTAATCAAAGATTAATACCCACAACTGAGTGTGTCACATCTCTGTGGAGGTTATCTAATCAAGCTTCCAACCTACAATATTGAATAGGAATTAAAAGAAACAGCTGCCTCCACAAGATGGATCAGGAGTAAACATGGCTTTTCTAGGGTACATTATCATTTCAAACTGGCACAGGGACCTTGAAAAAATACATTTTTTACTCTCTGCCCACATTACTCTGCAATGTATCAGAGCATCACACTAATATTTACAAACAGTTTAACTAATTTGTCTCTTCTCCTTAAGCATCAATTGTCCAGTCTCTACCTTCTATTTCCTGATAACCTAAGCTCTCTAATTTAAGTCCAAGAGTTTGCTCATTATAGTTAGTTCATATTAATGAGCCCATAGACTATGTGTCCTTTTGTTTCTGGATAATTTCACTCAGCAAAATGTCCTCAAGGTTCGTCCATGTTGTTACATGCTTCATGATTTAATTCTGTCTTACAGCTGCATCATATTCCATTGTATGTATATGCCACAGCTTGTTTGACCATTCATCCATTGATGAATATTAGGGCTGTTTTCATCTTTTGGTAATCATAAATAATGCTCCTATAAACATTAATGTGCAATTGTTCATTTGTGTCCTTGTCCTCAGTTCCTCTGAATATATACCTCGTAGTGGGACTGTTGGATCATATGGCAATTCTGCATTTTGCTTCCTGAGGAGCCACTAAACTACCTTCTAGAGTGGTTGTATCATTTTACATTCCCACTAAAAGTGGATCAGTGTGCCTCTTTCTCCATATCCTCTCCAGTGCTTGTTGTTTCCTATTCCGTTTTTTTTTTTTATAATGGCCATTCTAGTGGGTGTGATATGATATCTCATTGTGGTTTTGATTTGCATATCACTAATAGCCAGTGAAATTGAACATCGTTTCATGTGACTTTTAGTCATTTAGACACTGAAAAGTGTCTGTTCATGTTTTCTGCCTATTTTTTAACTAGGTTGTTTGTATTTTTATTGATGAATTGTATAATCTCTTTATATATTCTGGATATTATACCCTTATCTGATATGTGGTTTCCAAATATTGCTTTCCATTGTGTACACTGCCTTTTTACTTTCCTGACAGTTCTTTGATGAACAAAGTGTTTAATTTTGAGGAGATTCCTTTTATATATTTATTTTTTCATTGCTCATGCTTTGGGTGTAGGTCTAGGAAACCACCTCTATCGCAAGATTTATAGGATATTTCCCTATATTTTCTTCTAAAAGTTTTGGTCTTAACTCCAATGTTTAGGCCTTTGATCCATTTTGAGTTAATTTTTGTATAGAGTGTGGGATATAGATCCTCTTTCATTCTTTTGTGTATGGATATCCAGTTATCCAATCACCATTTATTGAAGCAGCTGCTTTGTCCCAGTTGAATTGGCTTGAGTGTCTTATCATAGATAAGTTGTCCATAGATGAGAGGGTGTACTTCTGAGTACTGAATTCTATTTCATTGGTCAGCATATCTATCTTGATGATAATCCACTGCCATTTTGACCACTGTAGCTTTGTAATACACTTTAAAGTGAGGTAGTGTGAGGCCTCCCACTTCAATTTTCTCTCTCAAGCTATTTTAGCTATTTGGGGCACCCTGCCATTTCAAATACATTTGGTTATTGGTTTTTCTATTTCTGCAAAGTAAGTTGTTGGGATTTTAATTGGTTTTGCATTGAATCTCTAAACAATTGGGGTAGAATTGACATCTTAACTGTATTTAGTCTTCCAATCCATGAACACAGTATGCCCTTCCATTTATTTAGCAATTCCATGATTTCTTTTAGTAATTTCTTGCATTTTTTTTGTATGTGTAGGTCTTTTGTATCCTTTGTTAAATCCATTCC
Source organism: Myrmecophaga tridactyla (assembly GCA_004026745.1). Classification (NCBI taxonomy): domain Eukaryota; kingdom Metazoa; phylum Chordata; class Mammalia; order Pilosa; family Myrmecophagidae; genus Myrmecophaga; species Myrmecophaga tridactyla. The sequence continues at coordinate 18,293 of PVIY010024218.1, read as the reverse complement.
TACATATCTGATTCATTTAGTTGCTATTGTAAATGGAATTTTTTTTTTTGATTTCCTCTTCAGATTGTTCATTACTAGTGTATAGAAACACTACTGATTTTGGGGTGTTGATCTTGTACCCTGCCACTTTGCTGTACTCATTTATTAGCTCTGGTAGCTTTGCTGTACACTTTTTAGGATTTTTAACATACAGTATCATATCATCTGCAAACAGGAAGAGGTTTACTTCTTCCTTTCCAATTTGGATGCCTTTTATTTCTTTTTCTTGTCTAATTGCTCTGGCTAGAACTTCCAGTGCAATGTTGAATAACAATGGTGACAGTGGGCATATTTGTCTTGTTCCTGATCTTATAGGAAAAGTTTTTGGTGTTTCCCTATTCAGGATGATGTTAGCTGTGGGTTTTTCATATATTCCTTTCATCATGTTGAGGAAGTTCCTATCTATTCCTATCCTTTGCAGTGTTTTCATTAAGAAAGGATGTTGAATTTTGTCAAATGCCTTTTCTGCATCAATTAAGATGATCATGTGGTTTTCTGCCTGGATCTATTGATATGGTGTGTTATATTACTTGATTTTCTTATGTTGAACCAGCCTTGCATACCTGGAATAAATCACATCTGGTTGTGGTGTACAACTCTTTTAATGTGCTGCTGGATTCAATTTACTTGTATTTTGTTGAGAATCCTTGCACCTATATTCATTTAAAAGATTGGTCTACAATTTTCTCTTCTGCAGTGTCATTGTCTGGCTTTGGTATTAGGGTGATGTAGGCGTCACAGAATGAATTAGGTAGCTTTCCTTCCTGTTCAATTTTTTGAAGAGTTTGAGCAGGATTGGTACTAATTCTTTCCTGAATGCTTGGTAGAATTCACATGTGAAGCCATCTATCTGATCCTTGACTTTTCTTTCTTGGGAGCTTCTTGATGACTGATTCAATCTCTTTACTTGTGATTGGTTTGTTGAGGTAGTCCATTTCTTCTTAAGTCAAGGATGCTTGCTTTTGCCTTTCTAGGAATTTGTTCATCTCATCTATTTTGCCTAATTCACTAGCACATACTTTCTTATAGCATCCTCTCATTACCTCCTTTATTTCTGTGGGGTCAGTGATTATGCCCCCTCTTCTATTTGTGATTTTATTTATTTGCATCCTCCCTTTTTATTGTCAGCCTAGCTAAGGCTCCATCAATTTTATTGATTTTCTCAAAGCACCAACTTCTGGCTTTATCAATTTACTCTGTTGTTTTCTTAGTCTCAATTTCATTTACTTTGCATTTGTTTGTTTTTGGGTTAGTTTACCATTCTTTCTCTAGTCTTTTCAGGTGAATACTTAATTCCTCAATTTTTGTTCTTTTTTCTACTTCTTTTTTTTTTTTCATGGGCAGGCACTGGGAAATGAACCCAGTCTCTGGCATGGCAGGTGAGAATTCTGCCACTGAGCCACTGTCATACCTTTTCTTCTTTTTTAATATAGGCATTTAAGGCAATAAATTTCCCTCTCAGCACTACCTTGGCTGCATCCCATAAATTTTGATATTTTGTAGTTTCATTTTCATTTGCCTTGAGATTTTTACTGATTTCTCCTATAATTTCTTCCTTAACCCACTGGTTGTTTAAGTGTGTGTTGTTTAACCTCCATGTATTTGTGAATTTTCTGGTGCTCTGCCTGTTACTGATTTCCAACTTCTTTCCAATATGATCCAAGAAAGAATTTTGTATAATTTCACTCTTTTTAAATTTATTGAGATTTGCTTTGTGACATGCCATCTGGTCTATCAGTGAGAGTGATCCATGAGTACTTGAGAAAAATGTATATTATGTTGTTGTGGATTGTAATGTTTTGTAAATGTCTGTTCAGTTTACTTCTTTCATCATATTATTCTAATTTTCTGTTTCCTTATTGATCCTATGTCTAGATGTTCTATCCATTGATAAGAGTGGGAAATTGAAGCCTCCAATTATTATGGTAGAATTGTCTATTTCTGTCTTCAGTGTTTCAGTGTTTACCTCATATATTTTGGAGAGCTGTGGCTTAGTGCATAAATATTTATGATTGTTATGTATTTTCATTGAATTGTTCCTTTCAATAATTCATAAGTGTCCTTCCTTGTCTCTTATAATTGTTTTATATTTGAAGTCAACTTTGTCAGATATTTTTATAACTACCTGTGCCACTTTGAAACTATTATGTACCCCAGAAAAACCATGTCCTTTAATCCTCATTCAATATTTCTGGGTGGGACCTTTTGATGGTTTCAATACAGATATGACCCACCAAATTGTGGGTGGTTACTTTTGATTAGACGGTTTCCATGGAGACGTGCCTTCACCCACACGAAGATGTAGAGCCCTTTAAGAGGAGACCATTTTGGAAAAAGATTCAAAGCCCCAGAACTCACAGAACCAACAAAAGAGACAGAGGCCTAGAAAAACTGTTGAGAAGAAAGCTAGAACATCCTGCCATGTGTCTTTCCAGGTAAGAGAGAAACCCTGATTTTCATCGACCTTCTTGAACCAAAATATCTCTCCTTGGATGCCTTAGATTTGACATTTTATAGCCTTGCTTTAATTTAAACATTTTGCATGGCCTTAGAACTGTAAACTAGCAACTTAATAAATTCTCCTTTTTAAAAGCTGCTCCATTTCTGGTATATCACATTCTGGCAGTTCATAAACTGAAACAGAATTTGGTAGCAAAGTAGTGGGGTGCTGCAGTTTGCAAATACTAAATATGTTGGGACAGATTTTTAAATAGATAAGGGGAAGGTTCTGGAAGAGTTAAGGAGCTTGATAGAGAAGGCCTAGATGATCTGAAGAGACTGTTGATAGAAATGTGAACTATAAAAATATCTCTGATGAAGTTTTAGAAAGAAATGAGGACTGTGCTATTGCAAACTGTAAAGAAGGTGACCTTTGTTTCAAAGTAGCACAGAATCTTGCAAAGTAGTGTACAGCTGTTGGATGGCAGTTAGAATTTAAAGGTGGCAACCCAGGATACTTAGCTGAGGAGATTTCCAAATTAAATATTGAGAGTGCACCCTGATTTCTCCTTGAAATGTATAGTGAAATGCAACAGGAAAAAGATAAGCTGAGAATTGAACTCAGACACCAGAAATTGATGGTGTAGAAAATTTCCTTTCCAGAAAAGGAAGTCCCAGAGAATAGTGCCCAATATGAGGAATAAACAAAACATGACAGTAGTCAACCATTTCAGAAAAAGCCAGGATTGGATATGGATACAGGAATGATTTGTGGAAAGTCTTTTTGTGTGATGGACATGATCCCAGCCTATTTCATAGGAAACTAACAAGAGTGTTGTGGGATCTGTATAAATGGAATCACTGCCATTGGGACTAAAAGGAAGAGAAAAGGGACAAATTGGAGGAAAAATCACTTCAGAGGCAGAATTATGGAAGCTAAAGTATGAAGTGAAAAAACCTCAGTCCAGGAGAGTGGACCTACCCAAGCATGTGGAGAGGGTGAGTTTGCCCTGAAGGCATAAGGTGAGCTGCCCACCTCATTGCAGTGGAAGAATTGTTCCTCCTCAGACCTTAGAAAGGATGGAGTGCATTCCTTAGGGATTGGGGAGAGCTTGGCTACACCAGAACCCAGATGCAGCCCAGGTGGAGTCAAGAAAAAATTGGTCTCCCCAATGTCCCCCAAGGATGCATTCAGAGAAAGGCACATTTGGAAAGGATGGGGCTGCTGCTTTCTAAAGTCCTGAAGATAAATGACTCTTATACTTTGAAATCCAATGGAGTTTGCCCTGCAGCTTTTAGGAACTGTATGGATCCAATAAATCCTGTGTTCCTTCCAATTTCTCCCTATGGAAATGGGAATATGTATCCCATGATGGCCCCTTCTTTGTATGTTGGCAACAGATAACTTGTTGAGTTTCATGGGTCCAGAGACAGCGGAGAATTTTGCCTTAGGAGCAGACCATACCTGTCGCGACTTTTGTGAGATTTTTGTACTGTTCCTGACTTTGTATTATATTTGTCTTGTTGCTGAAATTACTCAAAAGTTTTCTGATATTGTTATGGAATGAACACATTTTGCATTTGGAAAGAACATGTCTTTTTGGAGTCCAAGGGTGGAATGTGCCAGTTTGAAGCTATTATGTACCCTAGTAAAGCCATGTTCTTTAGTTATCATCCAGTATTATCAATTGGGACCTTTTTTATTGTTTCCATATATGTATGACCCACCTAATTGTGGGTGGCAACATTTGATTAGATGGTTTCCATGAAGATGAGTCTCCACCCATTTAATCTGGAGTTACTTCTTGAAGTCCTTTAAGAGGCAGTCATTTTGGAAAAAGCTTCAGAGTCACCAGAACCTACAAAGCCAACAGAATAGACAGAGCCCCAGGGAAACTGTTGAAGAGAAACCTAGCAGATCTTGACATATGTCTTTCCAGCTGAGAGAGAAATCCTGAACATCATGGCCTTCTTGAACCAAGGTAGTTTTCTCTGGGTACCTTAGATTGGACATTTTTTAGCCTTGCTTTAATTTGGACATTTTCAATGGCCTTAGAAATATAAACTAGCAACTTAATATATTTTTTTAAAAGCATTCTGGGTTGGGCCATGGTGGCTCAGCAGGTAGAGTTCTTGCCTGCCATGCCGGAGACCTGGGTTCACTTCCTGGTACCTGCTCATATGAGAAAAAAAGCCATTCTGTTTCTGGTATATTGCATTCTGGAAGCTTACAAACTATAACACTACTCCTGCTCCTTTCTGGTTGTTGTTTGCATGAAAAATCTTATTCCAGCCTTTCACTTTCAATCTACTTTTGTCCTTGGGTCTATAGTGAGTCTCCTGTAGACAGCATATATGTGGGTCCTATTTTTAATCTATTCTGTAATTTACATCTTTTGATTGGGGAGTTTAATCCATTACTATTTAATGTTATTACTGTAAAAGCAGTACTTTCTTCTACCATTTTGTTTTTTGGATTTTTTAGGTAATATCCATTTTTTTCTCTTTGTACCTTTACTGATTGTATTAGTCTGGGTTCCATAGAGAAACAGAGCAACAGGAGTGATATGTAAATATGAGATTTATAAAGGTGTCTCACATAATAATTAGAATGGAAGAGTCCAAAATCCATAGGGCAGACTGTGAAGCTAGCAGCTCTGATGAAGGTTTTGGGTGAATTCCACAGGAGAGACTTACTGGCTGAAGAAGCAGTGAAAGAGTCTCTCCTGTCCCTTAAAACACTTCAGCTGATTGCATTTTCTCATTGTGGGTGGCAAACCTGACTTGATCACAGATGTAATCAGCCACAGATGGAATTAAATGACTAATGATTTAATAGAGCAGTCATTTTCAGCAATCTCCTTTCAGTGATGGTGTGCCAGTTTAAAAGTATTATGTAACCCAGAAGAGCCATGTTTAATCCTGACCTAATCTTGTGGCAGCAGCCATTTCTTTTAATCCTGATTCAATACTGCAGTTTGGATACTTTTGATTAGATTATCTCATGAAGATGTGACACGCCTTATTGTGGATGGACCTTTTGATTAGAGGGAGATGTGACCACACCTATTCTTGGTGGGTCTTGATTGGTTTACTGGTATATATTAAAAGAATACACATTTTGGAGAGAGTTAGAAGTTACAGAAATAACAGAGTCAACAGAAACTTCGGAAAGAACCTAAGAAAATGACATATACCTCAGAGCGACAGAGGGAGCAAAGACAATGTTTGGAGATGACTGTAATGCATCAGATGTTGTTGTCTGCCTTTGCATGAGATGATAAAGAAGCCAGAACTTGGAGAGAGCCAAGGGAAGCCAATAAATGAAAGCCAGCCCAAGAGAAGCAAAGTAAGGAATCCCCACAGGATCTGAGGCTGAAAGCAATGAAGCCCAGCGACAAATGAGCAGTAGATGCTATCCATATGACTTCATAGCTGACAGAGCTGTTCCTGACCTATTGGCCTTTCTTGAGTGTAGGCAACCTATTGTTGGTGCTTCAATTTGGACACTTTCACTTCCTTAGAAATGTAATCTTGGACTTATTAAATTCTCCTTTTAAAAAAACTGTCCCATTTCTGGTATATTGCATTCCGGTAGCTTGCAAATTAACACAAATAGGCCAGTGCTCGCCTGAACAGACAACTGGGTGTCATCACTTTTAGTAACATTGATACCAGAACCTAACCATCACAGTCCACCCTTGTCAACTTGACAGCTATACACATCAACTTGAAACATGCTTAATTTCCAAATAGAACAGACATATGTTTCACCTAACAATATTAAACTGTCCTGAATACAACCAAAAATGCACTACATCTCTCCAGAATATGGTGCAAGTCCCTAGGTAGCATTCACTCATAAACTTCATATCCTATGACTTAAATACTATAACATAAACAATACAACTTATGTCATATGATAAGAGGAAAACAAGATATTTGCTTATGTACAAATGCAAACATACTTATAACAAAACAGGATAGAAATAATCATACAATTACAGCCCTTATTTCTGTAACTGGTTACATGATCTTAGTTCATATTTATCATTACCTTCTTCTATTTCCCATTCCACATTCCCTTTACCCTCAGCAAGCACTTCAGCACCACCATTCTTTGCAGTTGGAGTGATCCAGACCTTCATTCCCGAAGTTTCTGGGCCATTGGTAGTCCTGCCTGGATTGAGTTGTTGCAGTTTTCCATTGACTTTAATCACAGGGCATGGAAGTACTAAAAGATGCCCTAGGGGAATATCCTGTTCCAGGAAAAGTCTTCTTACTTCCATTGTGTAGTTGCAGTCCTATTTATCCTTGATAATCAGGATAAATTACCCCAGACAGAGCAGTAATCCCCCTTTGTGCCTTTCAATTATGTAGCATGAGAAACCCAAAGTAGCCAGACAAAAATCTTAACTTCCAGTTCAATGGAATCATTATTTCCATTGTGTTTCCTAGTAGGGGCACTCCTCCTTTCAGAACTAAGGCCTTAAGACAAGCAGAGCTTATAGTTTTAGGACAGGAAGCAAAAAATTATCCTAGTGGATCACTAGGGGTGATAGTGAGTGGTGCCACTAACATTTCCATCCCTTGTACTCTGGACCCATGACTCCTGGCTATGGGAGAAACATCACCATAAAGTGAATGCAGATTAAAAGCATACACAGACTCCTGGAGAACATTGTGCCAGCCCTGCAAGGTATTGCCACCTAGTTGGCACCATAATTAGGTATTCAAAGGCCATTCTACTGTTCTATCAACCCATGTGCCTCTGGATGATGGGGAACATGGTAGAACCAAAGAATTCCATGAGCATGTGCCAATTCCTGCACTTCATTTGCTGTGAAGAAACAATGCTGTGTGGAATATCATAACAGTGGATTAAGCATTCCATAAGTTCACAAATGATAGTTTTTGAAGATGCATTGCATGCAGGAAATGCAGAACCATATCCAGGTTATGTGTCTATTCTGGTTCCCACAAAGCACTGCCCTTTCCATGATGGAAGTGTTTCAGTGTAATCAACCTGCCACCAGGTATCAGGCTGATCACCTCAGGGAATTGTGCCATATCAAGGATTGACTATGGGTCTCTGCTGTTGGCAGATTGGGCATTCAGCAATGGCCATAGCCAGATCAGCCTTGGTGAGTGGAAGTTCATGTTGCTGAGCCAATGCAAAACCTCCATCCCTGCCATTATGCCCACTTTGTTCATGAGCCCTTTGGGTAATGACAGGAGTATCTGAGAAAAGAGGATGACTTGTATCCACAGTCATCTTATCCACTTGATTATTAAAATTTTTCTCTGCTGAAGTCAACTTTTGGTGAGCATGCACATGGAACACGAATATCTTACTGTTCTTTTCTCACTCAGAAAGGTCTATCCACATACTTCTTCCCCGGACCTCTTTGTCACCAATTTTCCAATAATTCTTCTTCCAAATTCCTAACCATCCAGACAAACCATTAGCAATAGTCCATGAGTCAGCATACAAACACACCTCTGGCCAGTTCTCCTTCCAAACAAAATGAACACCAGGTGCACTGCTTTAAGCTTTGCCCACTGGGAGAATTTCCCCTCACCACTGCCCTTTATGGACATCCCAAAGTTGCACAGTAGTCCTGAAGGTGTCCACTTCTGGGTGGTCCTGGTATATTGTGCAGATCCATCTCTAAACGAGGCCCCAATATTCTCTTCCTAAGTCAAATGACTATAAGGAATTACCCAAGTAGCCACAACTCTGGTCTGGGAAAGAGAAGGTTATGTGGCAGGAGTGGGATCCATCGACATTTGGGCCACTTCCTCATGCAACTTATTTGTGCTTTTGGGACCTGCTCAAGCCCTATCTCTAATATAGCATTTCCATTTTATGATGGAGTACTACTGTGCACACCCAACTTTATAACTTGTGGGCCAGGCAATACCTAGCTCATGACAGGCAACTCAGGTCTCATGGTAACTTGGTGACCCATTGCTTAGCATTCAGGCTTTACTAAGGACCAGTAGCAAACTCATAGCTGTTTCTCAAAAGGAAAGTAGTTATCTTCAGCAGATGGTAAGGTTTTGCTCCAAAAGACTAAGGGTCTGCATTGTCATTCTTCTATAGGAGCCTTCAAAAGGCTCCAGACAGCATCCCTATTTGCCATTGACACTTCCAGAACCACTGGATCCATTTGATCAGAAGCCCAAGTAGCAGAGCAGCTTGCACAGTTCCTGGACATGTTGTAGAGCTTTCTCTTGCTCTAGTCCCCATTCAAAACTAGCAGTTTTTCTGGTGACCCTGTAAATAGGCTGTGTGCCAGTTTGATAGGATTATATGCCTTAGAAAAGCCATGTTTTAATCCTGATCCACCTTGTGGAGGCAACCATTTCTGTTAATCCTTATTCAGCACTGTAGGTGGGAAACTTGATTAGATGATCTCCAAGGAGATGTGACATACCAAATTGTGGATATTAACCTTTGATTACAGGGAGATGTAACTCTACCCATTCCAGGTGGGTCTTGATTAGTTTACTGGAATCCTTTAAAAGAAGAAATCATTTTTGAAAAAGTTTTAGAGCCACAGAGCTACAGAGCCATGAGAACCACAAGAGTAATGAAGCCTTTGGAGATAAAGAAGGAATATGCCCATGGGGATGCTTCATGAAACAAGAAGCATGGAGAGAAAGCTAGCAGACATAGTTATGTTCATCATGTGTCTTTCCAATTGAGAGAGAAATCCTGAACATCATTGGCCTGCTTGAACCAAGTTATCTTTCCCTAGATGCTTTGATTGAATATTTCTATAACCTTGCTTTAAGTTGGACATTTTCACAATCTTATAACTGTAAACTAACTAATTAATAAATTCCTCTTTCTAAAAGCCATATCTCATGCTGGCAGCTAGCAAACTAGAATAGGCCATAATAGCAAACTGAATGAGGAATATGCTGTCTCCAAAATCCAAAGAGGCCAACTAGTCATTGTGCCTATTATTTTGGCTATAGGAGGAGCTAGATGCAATAGTCTATCCTTCACCTTAGAAGGGATATCTTGACATGTATCACACCACTGGACACCCAGAAATTTCACTGAGGTAGAAGGCCCTTGTATTTTTGTTGGATTTATCTTCCATTTCCTGATCTGCAAATGCCTTACCAATAAGTCAAGAGTAGTTGCTACTTCTTGTTCACTAGGTCCAATTAGCATGTCTTGTGGAAGGGAGAAACAATCAAGTTCCCTTTGAACAAGATTGTGACCTAGAACTAGAGAGTTGATATACCCCTGAGGCAGGACAGTGAAAGTATACTGCTGAGCTTGTCAGCTGAATGCAAACTGTTTCTGGTGGTATCTACTGACAAGTATGGAGAAAAAAGCATTTGCCAGATTAATAGCTGTATACCAGTTACCAGGCAATGTGTTGATTTGCTCAAGCTATGATATCATATCTGGGACAGCAGCTTCAATTGTAGTCACTACCTCATTAAGTTCATGATAATTCACTGTCATTTTCCAGATCCCATCTGTTTTCTGCACAGGCCAGATAGGAGAATTGAATGAGGAAGTAGTGGGAATCACCATCTCTGCATCCTTCAAGTCCTTTTGAGTGGCACTAACCTCTGCAGTTCCTTCAGGAATATGGTATTGCTTCTGGTTCACTATTTTGCTAGGTAAGGGCAGTTCTAGTGGCTTCCATTTGGAATTTCCTGCCATAATAACCCTCACTCCATGAGTCAGAGAACCAATGTGGGGATTCTGCCAATTGCTGAGTACGTCAATTTCAATTTTGCATTTTGGAAACTGGGGAAATGACCACAGAATTGGCCCGGGGACCCACTGGACCCACTTTGAGACAGGCCTGAACTAAAAGTCCATTGATCACCTGACCTGCATAAGCCCCTACTTTGACTAGTGGATCAGAGTGGCATTTTGGGTTTCTTGGATTTAGTGACACTTCTGAGACAGTGTTCAATACTCACTGAAATATCTGATCATTTCCTTTTCCTAGTGCATAGTCACCCTGGTAAAAGGCCATAGGTCTCTTTGGGGAAGGCTGGGAGGAAGGTTAACAGTGTAGATTTGGGGCAGTGTAAAATGGTTCTTACCCCAAAACTATCTGGCCCTCCCCTCATTCAAGGGACTCTGGGTCTGTAAATTGTTTTAAGTCTGGGAATTGATTAGGGGGGCATAACTACCTTTTCTTTTTAATTAAAGTTAGAATTTTGTTCACTTGACCTAAAAGTCTTCTGTTTACACAGCTCAAATAAGGATTTAGTAGGCTGCCCATCTGTTCTACTTCTAGATTCACCATGATCTCCAAGCCAATGCAACATGTTTCTGTGAATCAGATTGTTTTGAGTGTTGTTCTGATTCTGCTGTTCATTATGGTGGCCACGCCTACCTTGTCTGTGGTGACTAACTGTCACCACAATGGCTTCTGCCAACTCAAAATCTGATCATCTCCATTATGTTTAAGAATTCCAGCTCAGTGACATCATTTCTTCCAGTAATATATGACCTACAGAGAAAGGTGACTAGAAAGCTCTTCAAAGATGATGGAGCCAAGTCTCACAAATTTATTTTTCAAGGTTGTGGTGCAAGATGTATCCTTTGGACATTCCTGGAGTGAGTGAGCAGGTATTCCAAAATAAATCCACTCTAATATTCCAATCTCTCTAAGCTTCTGGATCTCCTCATCTCCCTGGAATATACCAAGGCAGTCCTGAAATTTTGACCTCAGGTAATGTTGGCCACTTTTTGATCCATGCTTCAGCCAGCCATCCAAACAATCTGTTAATGCCCTTTCTAACCCCTCAATCTACAAGATTGAATGCAGAATCTCTGCTTAGTGGACCCATATAATTAAATTCAGGTTGATCCAATTTTAAGTTCCTTATACCATTAGCCCACACCCTTAATATACATTCCCACACAAATTCCCTTGACTTCTGCCTATATAGAATGGAAACTCATGTAATTCTTTTCAAGTATAGCATGCCTCCACATGGGTCATACTTTATACTCACGTTTCAGGGCCTGTTGGAACTTTATTCCAGTTACAGGTTTTGAAGAAAAGATGGGTGCTGAGGCAAGTCATGAAAAGAAATAGAAGTGTCTTTCAAGCCAATTACCTCAGGGAATTCCATAGTAGTTTCATCTGGTGAAACAGGGTTAGTTGCTCCAGATAGGGGAGAGAGGGCTGTTTCCCCAGGGGAGGTGATTGCAGGGTTAGCAAGCACTGAATGGCTAATCTCATTAGGTGGAGGTTGGATAGCAGAGTACTGTGGGGATACTGGAGGCCAGGAAGCTATCTTCTTAAGGCAGGCTGGTGGTTTGGTAACTCCTTCCTCAAGTCAGTCAATTAGAGGGCTATCAAGCAAGGTCTCAGCAGATTCCAGGAATCCCAACTCCTCATTGCCATCATTATCAAGCCATATATCACTATCCTACATTTCAGGATCCCATTATTTCCCATTCAAGGCCCTTGCCATAACTGCTGACATACTGCAAGGTCCAGAGTTCAGTTTACATTGTAAATCTGCTAATCACACAATGAGGCTCTGTGTCTGGTATTCAGAGATCTCAAGTCTGCAACCACAAGAAATCACTTTCAGGGCACACATGGGAAATTTTACATTGTTCATATGGTGCTTAAGATGCAAATTTGAAGCCATCAGCTCATCCCTTTCTCTCATCACTGTATCCAGAATATCTAACAACTATCAGTCAAAATCATTATACCACTTAATTCCACAAAACTCTGTAAAGGCATCAAAACATACTCACTCAGAGACTTGCCTTGCATAAGTGTAAATATTAAAATCTAATGATAATATTTTGAGTATTATTTTTGTCAACTCACCCCATAGACTGTCAGTTTCATCTTGATTATTGGAAAGAGAGTCATTAGCTACTCTGAATCTAGTCTGAGAAGAAAACCAACTATAAAATCTCATTTTAAAAATTCTGTGTCTCAAGAACCACCCCACTCTTGATATCAAGCTGTGTTAGTCAGGGTTCTCTAGAGAAACAGAACCAACAGGAGAGATCTGAAAATATGAGATTTATAAAGGTGTGTCATGCAACCATGGAATGGAAGAGTCCAAAATCCATAGGGCAGGCTGTGAAGCTGGTGGGTACAATGAACTTTTTGGATGAACTCCAGAGGAGAGGCTTGCTGTCTGAAGAAACAGTGAAAGTCTCTCTTCTTCCTTAAAAGCCTTAAACTTATTTATTATCTCATTGTGGGAGACATGCCTTAGTTGATCACAGATGTAATCAGCCATAGTTTCAATCAAATTACTGGTGATTTAATATACTAGCCTTCTGGTTTATCAACCAGCCATGAAATATCCTTCCAGCAATGGTCAGGTCAGTGCTTGCCTGACCAGATAACTGGGCATGAACACTTGGCCAAGTTTATACTAGAACCTATCACACTGATAGTCTTCATTTCAACACTTTTCTCCAGTTTGCTCTCTCCTGTCTTTTCTTATGGATCTGTAGTACTCCTGTTAGTATTTCTTGTAGAGTCAATTTTTTATTCACAAATTCTCTCAGTTACTGTTTGTCTAAAAATATTTTAATCTCCTGCTCATTTTTTGAAGGACAACTTTGTTGGGTTTAGAATTCTTGGTTGGAAGTATTTTTCTTTGAGAATCTTAAACATATTATAACTTTTTGCTTCCATAGTTTCTTCTGAGAAATCCACACATAGCCTTATTGAGTTTCTCTTCAATGTGATGGATTGTTTTTCTCTTGCTGCTTTCAAAATTCTCTCTTTGTCTTTTGACAATCTGATTAGTAAGTGTTCTAGTTTGCTAGCTGCCAGAATGTAATACACCAGAGATGGATTGGCTTTTAATAAAAGGGGATTTATTTTGTTAGTTCTTCAGAGGAAAGGAAGCTAACTTTCATCTGAGGTTCTTTCTTACGTGGGAAGGCTGAGGTAATCTCTGCTGGCCTTCTCTCCAGGCCTCTGGGTTCCAAAAACTTTCCCCGGGGTGATTTATTTCTGCATCTCCAAAGGCCTGAGCTGCGAGTGCTGAGATGAGGTATGCCAAGCTGCTTGGGCTGTGCTACGTTGTGCTCTCTCATTTAAGCACTTGCCAATTAAGTCAAACGTCATTCATTGCAGCAGGCACACCTCCTAGCTGACTGCAGATGTAATCAGCAACAGATGGGGTTCACGTACCATTGGCTCATGGCCACAGCAACAGAACTAGGTGCCTTCACCTGGCCAACTTGACAACTGACTCTAACTACTACAGTAAGTGTCTTGGAGTAGGTATATTGAAATTTATTCTGTTTGGGGTATGCTGCGCTTCTTGGATCTGTAATTTCATGTCTTTCATAAGAGATGGGGAATTTTTCAGTGATTATTTGCTCCATTAGTCTTTCTGCACCTTTTCCCTTTTCTTCTCCTTCTGAAATGCCCATAACATGTATATTCATGCACTTCATGTTGTCATTCAATTCTCTTAAACCCTGTTCATAGTTTTCCATTCTTTTCCCCATATTTTCTTTTGTGTTTCAGATTTCAGATGTTCTGTCCTCTTGTTACTAATCCTTTCTTCTGCCTCTTCAAATCTATTGTTTTAGTCTCCACTGTTTTGTTTTGTTTTTATCTCTTCTATTGTGCCTTTTATTCCCAAAAGTTCTGCAATTTGTTTTTTCAAATTTTCAAGTTTTTCTTTATGGTTGCCCAATATCTTCTTTATATCCACCTTTAACTTGTTAATTTTGTTTTTAATGAGATTTTGCATGTCTGTTTGAACATCCTGAATTAGTTGTTTCAACTCCTGTATCTCATTTGGAGGGTTGGTTTGTTCCTTTGACTGGGCCATATCTTCAATTTTCCTGGTATGACCTGTTATTTTTGGCTGCTGTCTCAGGATTTGACTTGCCTAATTAATTTATTCTGGACATTATTTTCACTATTTTACCTAGGGTTTTCTTGTTGAATGGCTTTGTTCTGTACCTGTTCTTTTATAGTCAGTTCAACTTATTCTAGACCTCTAACATAACTGATCAAAATTTTTCAATTCTTGTTTTTCTCTTTCTTGCTCTGCCTATATGTAAACTTTTTTTTTTCTTAGGAACCGTTTTTGCTCCTAAAAATACATCTGGGGTGATATTTCACCATTATAAAGTGATGCAGTACCTTTAATTTCATCAAGCTCCCCCTGCCAGGGGCATGGTTGAAACTGTGGTGGAGATAGTAGACTGGCTTTGATTACTTCTGCTTCCCAGCTTCTGGGGCCTGAATTCCCTGAAGGAGAGCTTTCACTAGAGCTGGACCTTACCTCCTTTTTCTTTGGCAAGATACAGCCTTAAGGGATTTTTCACCATACACTTGAGTATTTACTTTGTCTCTCAGACATGCCTTAATTCTGCCCTTGCCTGGGGCAGTGCTGGAGCGTAAGTGTGTCTGCAGTTCTAGCTAATGAGCTGTTAAGAAGTTAAAAAAAAAAAAAGGCCTTTTGAGAGCTGGACCCCTTCTCCCCAGGTTTGTCAATCAAAAACTGGAGTTGGTATGTTGTTCTATGTGTCCCTAAGTTCCATGTGCGCCCTAGTTGTAGTGGAAGAGTCATGACACCTCAGCCTTTGGAGATGGTGTCAAAACCATTCCTAGGGTTTTGGGGAGAGCCTGGCTGCCACCACATGGAGGGGTTGAGCATGTGCCCCAGAGATGGCAAAGTGCCAGGGTACAGCCCTGATCTTTGGAGAGGGTGTCGCTGAGAAAAAGATGGCCTCTCTAATGTCCCCCAAGGTTGCATTTGGAGAGAGGCAGCCTTCTGCATAGACCCTTGGAAATGGTGGGGCTTCCACTTTCTAAAGCCATGAAGATAAATGACTCTCAGAAATTGAAATCTAATGGACTTTGCCTTGTGGGGTTTTGAAACTGCTTGAGTCCCATGACCCCTGTGTTTCTTCCTTCCAATGGAAATGGGTATGTGTATACTATGACTGTTCCTCCTTTGTATGTTGGCAGCAAATAACCTGTTCTAAGTTTTATAGGTCCAGAAGCAGAGGATAATTCTTCCTTAGAACAGATTATGCCTGTAACTAAATTTGATAGGAGTTTGTACTGTATCTAATTCTGTATTTCATTTGAATTGTTACTGAAATGGTTTAAGGATTTCTGATATTGTGATGGAATTAATATATTTTGTATTTGGGAAAAACGTGTCATTTTTAGGGTCCAGAGGGTGAACATGTTCCCCAGAATTTGTTCTCTAAAGTTTCTTGTTATTTATTAGCTTCAATGAAGGACAAACTCAAGACTGCACTTAACATTAGAAACAATGGAAGCCAGAAGGCAGCAGGATGACATAGAGAAAAAAAATTGCAATTTAAGAATTTAATATTCAACAAAAGTATGTCTCAAAAAGAAAAATGAAATCAAGATATTCTCAGATTAAATAAACAAAGCAACAGGAAAAACCAAAAATATAACCTGACTGGGAAGAAATACGAAAGAGTGTCCTTTGGAGTAACTCGAATCCTCTCAAAAGAAAACAAAACAAAAAACAATACTAGTAAAGGTAGTTACACAAGTAAATATAAGAATATATTGATGCATTTTTGTTTGTAACATGTTTTCTTCTTTTGTAAAGAGCCAAATCATAAAACTTTGTTGATGGTATTAGAATAAATATGTACATGAAATATGTATGACAATAATAGCACAAAGGAGAGGAATGGAAACAGTTGTATTAGATCAAATTGTTTGTATATTATTGAAATTAAGTTGATATTAACTCAAAATAAATGTTTTAAATTTATGGCATAAATTGTAGTCCCCAGGGCTTCACTTAGAAAATAATTAAACAAAAATTAAGTAAAATGATTGATAAGGAAATTGATATGATATTCAAGAGCAAATATATTTATCACAAAAGAAAGACAATAATGTTGGAATAGAGAAGTAAAGATGTAAGATTTAAAGAAGACAGAGGAAAATGGCAGCTATGAATAGCATTAGTAATTACATGGAATGAAAATGGCATAAAAACGCCAATTAAGAATTGCAGAATGGTTAACAAAAAAAGTGATCCAACTATTATAGTCCAAAGGAAATATACTTTAGCTTTAAAAATACAAAAATTTAAAGTAAAAGAATGGAAAATGTTATACCCTGCAAACATAAAGCAAAAGAGAGTGAAGGGGGCATATCGTTATCATATAAAACTGACTTTAAAACCAAAATTTTTGCTACAGTCAAAAACTCCCACAAATATTTTAATATTAAATGGTTTAATCCATCAGGAAAACGAATGCATGTGAATCATATGTACATAACAGCAGAACCCTAAAATACATAAAGCAAGAACTGACAGAATTGAAGGGAGAAATAGACAATGTGCAATAATAGATGCCTCAATACACCGATATGAAAAGGAGGTAGCATCAGTAAGCAGAAGAACAGGAAGGATACAAAAAGATTGAGCAACACTATCAACCAAGTAGAGCTACCACATATCTATAGAATCTTCACCCAGGAACAGCAGAATACACATTCTTCTCAACCGTACCTGGAGATTTCAGTTAGACAATTAGGCAAGAAAAATAAGTAAAAGGCATCTTGATTGGAATGGAAAAAATAAAACTATCTCTCTTCACAGGGGACATATTTTTAATATAGAAAATCCTAGGGAATCCACACACAGGTACATAAGCACAGTAACTTTTTGAGAAAATAAACAAGTACAACAAGGTTATGGGATATAAATTCAATATACAAAAAGTTTTATTTCAATTTTCTATCAATGAAGTATATTAAAACTAAATTAAGGGAAAAAAATCCTTTCTACCAAAGCATCAAAAATATTTAGGAATAAATTTACCTGAAGAAATGTGAGATTTGTAGTTTAAAAACCTCAAAATGTCATTGAATCATACATCAGTGGAAAAGGTAAGCTGCTTGTCTGAATTATTTTGAATCTAGTTATTTAAAACTTCTGGAATGCAATGTGGAGTTTTATGTTTTGAAATATGTAACTAAAATCTTACATATATTTAGATTTTACTTTCTCATCCTTTTCTAGGTTAAATAAAAAATTTGAATTGAAGTAGGTTCTATATTAAAAAGTCATTCATTTTTCTTATGCGTGTTCCTCAACAAGATTTTACAGAGTGTGCTTTACATAGCATGACAGATTGATGTTGGCCTAAAATTCAAAGATATTCCTCCCATCATTACACAGTCCATGTAATTTCACCTTGAATCTGTGAAGGCCTCTGCCATAGCTTTGACCCATAGAATATTGTGGAAGTTATGTTGTGCTTGGTACTTTGATTAGGCATTAGGAAACTTGGCAGCTTCTCATAACTATATCCTGGTAATCTTGCTTTGGGAATCCTGGGCTGCCATGTAAAATCTGCTTAAACCGAGGCTGCCATGCTATGAGGACATCTAATCTAGTCATTTGGAAAGCCACAAGGAGGAGAGAAGATCCCAGGTACTTTAGCCAACCCAGCATAGATACCAGATTATGAGTGAAGAAGTCTTCAGATGATTTCACTCCCAGTGATCACTGGATTGCAATTACATGAGAAATCTTAAGTAAGAACTACTTGGCTAAGTCCAGTAAATGCGCAGAATTAAATGAAATGATCATATGTTGCTTCATTACTATCAAGTAACTTATACACACAGTATAGAGAACAACTTCCTGAGTTCGAATTTTTTCTCAAATACCTTTATGTATGTTTGGGAAAATTAGCAGTTTCTTCACATGCAAAACAGTATTATAAACTTTGTAGGAGATTTTTAGCTTTTAGGTTTATAAGAGAATTAGGTAAGTTAATGTATATAAACATCTTTTTTTTT
>PVIY010024217.1:0-38324 GCA_004026745.1 Myrmecophaga tridactyla | reverse complement strand
GAGTAAACTATATAATTATTGGGGAATTGAATCATGTCACCCACAAAACACATGTTTAAATCTTAATCCACATTCCTGTGGGCGTAAACCTATTTGTAAACAAGACCTTTGAAGATATTATTAGTTAAGAGGAAGGCTCATTTGTGACTAAGATCTTCTAAAGTCTTATTTTGATGAGGCCAAATTGAATCAGGTGGGCTTAATCCCTATGACTGATGTGCTCATAAAGAGATGAAATCTAGACAGAGATGGCTGAGCAGAAGTAAAACACAGAAGGAAAAGCCATGTGTTGGAGGCAGAGATGCAAGCTAAGGAACCCCAAGAATTTTGGCAACCAGAATAGTTAGAATCCAGGAAAAAGCACTAACTATCAAGACCATGATGTTGAACTTCTAACTTCTAAACCATGAGACAATAAATTATTTAGGCTAGCCCATTGTATGGTGCTTGTCACAGCAGTTCTGGCAAACTAAGGTGATAATGTTCAATAACTATTTTAGTTTTCTGGCTGCCAAATGAAATGCCATGCAATGGGTTGTCTTAAACAATGGGAATTTATTAGCTAATAATTTTGAGGTTAGGACAAGTCCAAAATCAAGGTATCAATATCAAGGCTTTGTGCTCTCCCAGACTTTGACTTACTGGAGTTGACTGCTGGTGATCCTTGGTCCTTGGCTTTTCTGACACATGACAATGCATATCGCAGCCTCTCCTGGCTTCTCTGGGTACTGTTGACATCTGGCTCCTTCCAGTGTCTGGATGTAATTCTGCTTATAAAGGATCCTAGTAATTGGATTAAGGCCCATCATGGTTCATTGGGCCCATATCTTAACTGAAGTAACTTCATCAAAAGAACCTATTTACAAAGGGTTCATGCCCACATGAATGATTAAGTTTAAGAACATATTTTTCTGGAATATGTATCTCTAAGCCACCACAATGGCATAATTAAACTATCAGATTATAAGTGATTTATCTCACATGAAAATGACAGTAAAAATAGACAACAAGGTACTTTTATGTTTATCCCCAAAGTTCAGAAATATATATATTGATAAAATTTATCTCAGCTAGGGATCCAGAAAACTAAATCAAAACACAATCCACAATAGATGTTTTCTGAATCCTTTGGTTGTGATTCATCCTTTGTTCCAACAAAAATATTATACTGAAAAAGAAGCAGATGCCAAGGAAATTGTAGGTACGTGAATTTTGACTTGTAGCCCATGGAGTGAGGACTCGAACAGAGAAAAGGGGCTTCGGTTAATACAGCCACGGAAAAAAAAGACCTTTTTGCACTGATGCAGATAGTTTATCTGATGTTTTGACAATAAGGTCGACTGAAATTTTGCTGTTGGTCTGTGTAGACATGGCTAAGTAATGAAAAGAAATGATTCACATAGCTTTGGTGTCACATTTAAACAACATTGTAGACTCAGAATTACAACAGTTAATATTAAGAAGTTGCAAATTACTTCTAATCATAATGTCCTAAGATGGTTCTTAGAAGTCAAATTAATGAGATATGTTTTATAAAGATTAGTCATCCCTTAATCAATGTGCTAAGTAGCCCTAATATATAATCACAAGATACTAAGCATTTCCAAATATTGAAAATATTTTTCAAAAATTATACCATAATTGTATCTTCAAAGATTCCATAATTCTATTCAAGAGTTTCTATTAATACTCTCAAAAAACTAGGAGACAGTGTAAGAAAAGAGCTACAAAGGAATAACATAGGAATTCAAATGGAAAGATTCATAAGCTATAATTTAAGAAAACTTCCTGAGGAAATGAGACTTTCTTTAATTAGTTGTAAGCTTCTGTGAAAATGAGTGCTACAGAAATTTTTTAAATCTTATTTTCGTTTCCTGACTTTTCAATTTTATTCACATTTCTAAAAGACTCTCAAGCACATACAATTTGGAGTACAGGGATTCTTAAATTAGGAATTACACAGTGTAAAATTGCGAGTCAACGGATTTACTAGAAGAAAATTATTCAAGGACAGCCAAAAAAAGTGAGAAAAAAAGTAGGCCATCAAACTTAAGTGGCACAAATAGGAGGCAATATAATAGAAGTGAAGTTTTAATACTAATACATATCAAGTAATAATATCTTAAGGCCTAATTACAATTATAAAATAAATCAAACAATCTAGATATGTAAAGAAGAAAGAAAAAGTAAATAAATAAAAAATATTAAAAAAAAAATCCAAAGCCTTATTTCTCCTTAGGAAATGAAGAAATATGTAGTATGAGAATGCTTTGGAAATAAAATAGAAAGAGAGTTTTCATTGTTTTAATGAAATTATATAGTATATTCACAGGGTAATTTTCTAATGAAGAGAAATAAACCTATTTGTTTTGACAGAAACTTCCTGACAAGATTTTTTTTAATTTTAATAATCTGACCTTATATATCTGTGAAGAAGCAGCTCATTTATGAATATGTCTAGGATATGGTGAAAAAATTTAGTTCCAAGAAAATACCCAAGTTGACGCATCACTAAGTTTAATAGAATATGTGTTCTGTTGGCCCTTACTTTCTTTTAAAGCTGTCATAATTCTCTTTCTGCTTGGCCCCCAAAAAAAAGTCATTAAAGAAAGATAATGGACTTTTCACTGGAAAATCTAATGCTTATTTTTTATCTTTCATCCCAAATGTGAAGTTAAAATTCTTCTAAATGATAAGGTCTCAAGATAGTAAGGACAGAGAATAACTACCCTTAGGATACATTGCTTAGCCAACATTTTATAGCACATAGAATAAAAGTAAAAAGGTAAAAATGTTTAAAATGATCTGATTTGATGATAAGATTAAAAAAAAAGAAGAGATTGTATGGTGTATTCACTTAATATATTAGGAATTTGTGTAATAACATATATATTGGTATGTACTAGTCAATTACATGTCTGTGCTATGCAAATAAAAACTGCTTCATAATTTCAATCAAGAAAGCTTTAGGATCTCAGAGAACAAAAGACAATATTGATAAGTTTCAAGGTTTGTGAAAAATGGAATTGTCATAGTTCCATTAATGTAATTTTCAGGACTAGGAAAAATAATAATAAAAATTATTTTACAATAGACAAATCTTCTCTTTTACATACATGCAGTAGAAAAGACTTTTAACAGCAGGCCAGATAATTGGCCATGTTCTACAAAATAGCAATTTGGAAATTATTCTTGCTTCATATGACTTTTATTTCTGTATCTTTTACTGCCTCATTTCCCATGTGATTGTGTATTACCTTTTTCTAAACTGATCATTTAAGTATAATAATGTCAGATTAAAACATCTAAATAGGCATACACATTTTTTCATTTTTAAAATTTTTTATTTTTTTTTTTGTCATACGCATTTTTGCATGCATTCAACACAACAAACATGTACTGAAAGTATAATATTGCTTAAAAATATATTGGATAATAGAGGCCTCCAAAGGCTAATGAGGAAAGTTCTTTTCTTTCAAACAAAAGTACACCAGAAAATGTAATTACCTGTTGGCCATAATAGCTAGCTATGGAATCTCAGAGAAAATTATTTTGAATCCACTGGCAAATAATAGATTAATCATGGCATATATGACATTTTTGGTGGAGCTTAATAGATATGGAGGATTTTAGTTGGGAGGCATAGAGAATTCAGTGAGGAGATATGAATGGGAGAAGAACTTTGGAATATTTTTTAAAGGTATCAACTCAGGAGATGGGTCTATCATTTGCAGCAGAAATGAAAGGTCTGAAGTTATTTTAGAGCAAGAAGCCCTACTATTGACTATTGCATATTGTTCTCCTGTGAGGATTACAGGACTCAGTTATCATGCTGTTCACACTGAAATATTGCTGACCACAGTGTTATAACTGTCTTCTAATTTGGTAAATCTTTCATACATGCAATTCTCCTTTTCCTGCTCATTCAGAAAGCTGTTTATCAATTTGAGCAAAAACATTTAGATTTCCTTTCATTAAAGGCATTTAAGAAAAATTTTAGCTAGGGTCCAAAATTTTCTTTGGTAAGATTTGAATAAAGGGAAGATTGCAAACCTGGAGTCAATTTCACTTTATTTGAGCTTCAAAATATAGTCCATTGTTTTAACTTTCCAATGTAATTTTGGTTTTTAAATTTCTTTCAGCAAACAGCTTTCAGACTGGCTATCTTGATTGAAAATATAAACTATCTTACAGTTAGCCAGGAAAAGCTGATGAAACTCCCATTCAAAAACTGAAGAGACTTTACTTTCTACAATTTGATATTTTCAAATCTTAAATGCTCATTTCTAGAATTGTGATGAAATTGTCTTAATGCAAGATTTTTGCCAATTGCTCATGATTTAATTCAAACTTTTCATTTCTTCCAATATAAAATACATAATCAAACATTTTAAAATTTATAAAACAAGTTTTTGCCACTCTTGTCAATAACCTAGATTTTGCATGCACAGTATTTAGTACTAATAAAAATATATTGGGCAAAATCCTATCATGCTCTGGAGAGATGTCATGAATAAGGTGTGAATAAATGTGTGTGACTAAATGTGAGTTTGCATTATCAGTAAAATTTTAAATCTAAAAAGCAACTCTTTTACATACTTACTATCTGTCTTATAAAAGGGAAGTAGTACCTCAAAGAAGGACCATATGTTAGCACATGAAAGTGATTGGTGTGTGCTCAAGTCTCCTTAATTTTCTAAGACAGAAGACTTGTACTAGATACATTTATTTCTATGAGTCTCAGTTTTCTAATCTGGAAAATGGGAGTTGATAAAGCAGGTAACATGCACAGCACAGTCTATGCTCAAAAATGAGCTCTCTCTCAACCCACCCTGTAATATTCATCAGAGTCAATTAAGCACAAGGACTAAACAAATATTTTCAAAATAATATCCATGTAATCAGGCGATGGAGGACATGTATGAATGGGTCCAAGGAAATAATATGAAAGAAAATTTGTCTTTGAGATGATGAATGGCAAAAACAATGATTCTTAACTTTAATGTGAATATGAGCCAACTAGGGATATTGTTCTGATTCAGGAGGTCTGAGGGTCCTGAGATTCTGCATTTCTACAAGTCTCTGGAGATGCCAGTGCTGCTGATCAGTGGACCATACTTAAATAGCAAAGAATGAGATGAAGTTCAGAAAACCTAGAGATAATACAGTAAGGAAACAAAGGTAGAAAAAGAATTTTAATACATTTATACCCAACTAAATATGTGATCCAGAATCTCACTATATCCAGAAAGTGCATTAAATTCATGTTCTATTATGAGAATAAATGCTACAAAAAAGTTGTTTACCAACCATCCAAACTGAGTTTTGATTCTGGAAATAACTTGGTAGTTCATATTTTTTACAAAATGATCTCTTTGAAGGTAGTCTAATTGTGTTTCTAGAAAGATACAGGGCCTTAAGAAAGATTAAGGATCTGAAAACATTAAAAAAAGAAGACAGGAATAAGAAAAATGAAACAAAGAAGGTGCCTAACTTTTTCCTGGAGAAAATAAAATAAGTGGAAAAATAAGAATGGTAAGAAAATTACTTTGATTAGCTGAAAATAACCAGAAAACTGTCATTTCTTCAAACAATATATGGCTTTTTACTGCTCAACTAAATTTCTTGCAAAAATTTGCAAATTCATTTGTTTGTCTCAAATAATCTTTTATTATCCTTTATTTCTTGGTAATCTTCCCTTTTAATATTATCAAGAATGTTCAGAAACTATTAAACTCCAAGCTGTGGACTTGAGCAAGTTAAGCTCTTTGGGCTTCAGTTTTATCCAGGTAGATTCAAAATTTCTTCCCCTACTACAACACTAAGTTAATGGTTAAGTTGTAACTAGAATCCAGGTGCTAGCTGGATTGAAATTTGGTAACAAATTAAATGACATTGTAAGAGATTTAGAATGCTAACTTTAAACTCCAAAATAACCACAAATAAAATATTGGGATTTTTTTCCTCAATAAGGAAGTGAGAAATATTTCTAAAGGAATCACTATAGAAGATCAACTCAATGCAAAAAAAAAAAGCAGAAAAAGAATAATTAAGAAAGATACTATAAGAACTATGAAAAAAGAGAGAAAAATGATAGAAGGAAGTCCTGCATTATCACTAGTTACTTTAAATGCAAAAGGTTAATTAAACTCTCCAGTTAAAAGGCAGAGTGGCAGAATATATAAAAAAAACAATGGCCCAAATATGCTGTTTAGAAGAGGTTAACTTTAAATTCAAAAGCACAAGCAATTTGAAAATGACATTTGGGGAAAAAAGATTCCATGTGAATCATAACCAAATGAGAGTATGGGTAGCTGTACTATATCCGAAAAATAGACTTTAAGCCCAAAACTGATATTCTAAACTGAATATCAATAAGGAAATAGAGAATTTGAATAGGGCTATAAACAAATAAATATGTATAGAACACATCATCCAACAACAGCAGAATACACAGTCATCTCAAGTGCACCTGGATTATTCTTTAGGATAGATCATATGTTAGGTCAAGAATTAGCTTCAACAATTTTAAAAAGATTGAGCTCATACAAAGTATCTTCTTTGAACATAACAGAATAAAAGTAGAAATCAATAACAGATGGACAACTGGAAAATTCATAAATTTGTGGAAATTAAACAATACACTTTTAAGCAACTAGTGGATCAAAGGAGAAATCATAATGGAAATTAGGAAATATCTAGAGAAAATGAAAATGAAAACATGTCCTACCAAAATTTATGGGATGTAGCAAAGGATTGCTGATATTATAGCTCTAAATGCTTATTTTATAAAGAAGAAAGATATCAAATCAGTAACTTAACTTCATGCCTGGAGGAACTAGAAAAAGAAGAGCAAATGAAACCCAAAGTGAACAGAAGGGAGGAAATAATAAAGCTTAGATGCAGATAAATGAAATAAAGAATAGAAAATCAATAGAATTATTGAAATCAAAAGTTGGTTCTTTGAAAAGATCACTAAATTTAGCAACCTTTGGCTGGACTGACAAAGAAAAGAAAAAGAATGCAAATAACTAAAATCAGAAATGAATGAGGGACAATATTATTAACCTTATCGAAACAAACAAAAAGAGATTGTAGGAGGATATTACAAACAATTGTACATCAACAAATTAGATAACCTAAGTGAAATGGATTAATTCTTAGAAATTCAAGTTACCTAAACTGACTCATGAAGAAATAGAAGATCTCAGTAAACCAAAAACAGGTAAGGCAATTGAAACAGTAATAAAAAACCTCCCAACAAATAAATATCCAAGATCAAATGACTTTACTAGAGAATTTTACTAAACACTCAAAGAATAATTAACCACAATCCTCAAACTCTTACAAAAAATTGAAGAGTAGGAAACATTCACTAATTTATTCTATGAGACCAATATTGGCTGAATACCAAAGCCAGATAAAGATATCACAGGAAAAGAAAATTACAGACCATTATCCATTATTAATATAGATGCAAAAATCCTCAACAAAATTTTAGCAACAGAGCACAACTGGACAACTAAGTGAGATTTACCCCAGGAATGCAAGTGTGGTTCACCCTAAGAAACTCAATCAATATAATACACCGCATTAGTAAAATGAAAGAAAAAAAAAAACTCAATTTATACAAAAAAAGTTTTCGACAAAGTTTAGCACCCTTCCTTGATAAAACACTCAGGAAACTAGAAATAGATGGGAACGTCCTCAACATGATAAAGGGCATGTAAAAAAAACAAAAAAACTTCATCTAACATCATATTCAAAAGTGAAAGACTGAAAGCTTTTTCCCCTTATCATTAGTGCAAAACAAGAATGCCTACTGTTCCTATTCTATTCAATGAATAGACATTGTATTGGAAATTCTAGCCAGAGCAATCAGGGGTAAAAGAAATAAAAGGAAACCAAATAGGAAAGGAGAAATAAAATTATATCTGTTAGCAGATGACATTATTCTATATAGAGAAAAGCCTGAAGAATCTACAAGAAAACTGCTAGATCTAATAAATGAATTCATCAAAGTGGCCTGGCATAAATTAATACACAAAAATCAGTGATGTTTTAGTACATTAGTTATGAACAATTTAAAAAGGAAATAAAGAAAAATATTCTAGTCTAGGAATAAATTTAACCAAGTATGTGAAGGACTTGTACAGAGAAAAGTAGATATCATTACTGAGAGTAATTAAAGAAGACCTAATAAATGTAAAGATATTCTGGGCTCATGATTTGAAAGACAATATCATGAAGATGTCAATACTACCCAAAGCATTTCACAGATTTAAGAAAATCAAAATCAAAATTACAACAGCCTTCTTTGCAGAAATGGAAAAGTTAATCACAAATAGCCAAAAGCAAACTCTCACATCCAAGGCCAGTTGATTTTTTTTTTTTTTTTTTGACATGGACAGGTATCGGGAATTGAACCTGGGTCTCTGGCATGGCAGGCAAGAACTCTGCCACTGAGTCACCATTGCACCACCCAAGGCCAGTTGATTTTTCACAAGGGAACCAAGTCCACTCAGTGGTGGAAGAATAGTCTCTTCAACAAATGGTGCTGAGGAAACAGAATATCCACATGTGAAAGAATGAAAGAGGAGCCTTCTCTCAAACCATATACCAAATTTAACTCAAAAGGAATAATGACCTAAATATAAGTACCAAAATTTTAAAACTGAAGAAAACAAGGAAATGTCTTCAGGACCTTGTATTAGGTAACAGATCTTCGACTTTACACCAAAAGCCCAAGAATACAAGAGACAAATTGGACTTCATAAAAATTAAAAATGTTTGTGCATCAAAGGACATTAACAAAAGTGAAAGAATAGATATAATTGGAAAAATATTAGTAAGCCATATATCTGTTGAAGGTTTAGTATCCAAAATTATATAGAGAAGTCCTGTAACTCAACAGCAAAAAAAACTAATGTACAATTGGGCAAATGAGTTGAATAGACATTTCTCCAAAGAAGATATACAAATAGTCAATATGAACAAGAAAAGATGCTCAGTACTATTAACCATTTAAAAAATGCAAATTAAAACCTCAGTGAGATACCACCGCAATAGGAAATGGGTACTATTTAGAAGTGGAAAATAACAAGTGCTGGTGAGGGTGCAGTGTAATAGGAACCTCACACATTTTTGGATGTGATTTAAAATGGTGCAGCTTCTGTGGAAGACAATGTAGTGACTCCTCAATATTTAAATATATAACTGCAAATGACCTGGCTATCCCTCTTCTAGGTATATACCCAAAAGAATTGAAGGTATGACTCAAAAAGATATCTATACACCAATGTCCATAGCAGCATTATTTACAATAGCCAAAAGATGAAAACAATGCAAACGTCCATCAACAGATGATGCATGAACAAAATGTGGTATATAAAAATAATGGGATATTATTCAACCATTAAAAGGAATGAAGTTCTGATACATGCTACAATATGGATGAATCTTGAGGATATCATGCTGAGTAAAATAAATAAAGGACAGATATTATATAATTTCACTTATATGAAATAACTGGAATATGCAGATACAGAGACAGAAGGTATAGTTCAGGTTACCAGAGGAAGGAAGTGAGGAGGGCAGGATTTCTAAACAAAAATGCAAGGTTTTTGTTTGAAGATATGGAACTAGTTTGATAATGGATTCCGGGGAAGCTAGCACAGCATTTTAAATGTGATTAATACCACTGAATTGTATGTGTAGAAATGCTAGAGATGAGAAGTTTTTAGTTACATGTATGTTTTACAATAAAAGAGAGAGAAAGCAAGAGATTGAGTATGCGATGACAATTGAATGCAAAACGTGATCCTGGGTTGGTTCTAACAATGAAGTTGAAAATGCCTAAAAGCACATTATTGGGACAATTGAAAAATAGAATATAGACTTTATGCCATATGTTAAATTTCTTAAACCTGATAGCAGTAATTAATGAAGTTACATAAGTATTCAAGGGACATGATGTCTGCAACCTAAGCTTAAATATTTAGGAAAGAAAAAAAGAGAGAGAGAGATAGCAAATGTGGCAACATTTCAAAAGTATCTGGGTAGTGGTTATATTGGAATTTTCTGTATTAGTTTTCTATTATTGTTCAGAAGCTCTGTATGTATGAAATTATTGCAAAATAATTTTAAAATATATCATATACAGGTGTAAGTATTTTCTCAGTGGAAAAAAAAATAACTGAAATAATAAGAAGAAAACAGGGAAATGTCTTCCGGACCTTGTATTAGGTAACAGATCTTCGACTTTACACCAAAAGCCCAAGAATACAATAGATAAATTAGATAATAGGATCCCTGGAGCCTGTGTTTGCAAGACTAAACAGAGAAGAAGCAAAAGGCTCTGTATAGATGACAAGTAAATCGGCACTCGTTTTCATCATAGAAATACAGTGGAAAGGGGGAAGTTTACAATGAATTACATCACTTAAAGGAAATCTGAGATTTTTCTAGCTCTGGTTTATTTCAAATGTATTAATATTAAAACTCACACTTTTTCAATGGCTTTTTGCTCCTCATGTTGCTCAACCACCAAAGACAGTGGAGTGTTGTAGAATATTTTAAGTTTGATTAGAAAGAATGATTTGTCAAGACACTATAATTAATGTATCATTTTCAGCAGCTGGTGGTGGTTTTTCTCTGAAATAGTATAAATAAAAGAAAGAAATCCAACAATTACTGTATCTGTACAATTTTTCTTCACAAAAACCAATAAAATACTCATTGTTAATATAGAGTGAATAAAGACATTGAAACTTGTTATTGGTTAAATATCTTTATATTTAATATCTAATATCACACAACTCGTAAGTGGAAGGACAAATGATTCTCCCAAATCTATATACTGAGGATCAGGTTACATTTCTCCTTATCCCCAAATATGTCACTAACTCTAGGTAATGTCACCAATCTTTAAACACTTGAGATACAGTTTATGCCTCCATAAAATTGGGTTGTTTGAATAGAAGCTTTTGCTCTGCTCTGTAACTCTATAATGGCATGAGTCTGACTGATGCCCACATTGCTAGATTAATGGCCAGGAAGAGAATGCCTGGCATCATCTCTGAAACAGGTTATTACTGACCAGAATACAGAAAACCCAAATACAATAGCAGCTCTATTATAATTCATTCAATAATGCTCCTTTGGTCTGAGAGAGTTAACATTGCACTCTGAATACCTTGCCTAATATCAGGCAATAAATGAGGCATTTGGGAGATCAAGATCAATGGCATCCCTGCATGCACATCAATTGTAAGAAAATTAACTAAAACCTAAAACCAGGAAGTTCAAAAATTGAAATGCTCTCCAGTGCTCTCTTCCATCACCAATCATTGTTGTACATTAATGTACAGGATGTACTTGTGATTGAGGATAGCAACCTTGACAATTTAATGAAGAAAAGATAAAACACAGTAATCCTATAGAGAGCAAAGCTGGTCTATTTATCAACAAATGCATTAGGAATCTTCTATCATTAAATTATACATCAATAATGGTATGAAATGAATAGAAACAAGTGCCAAATAGGTTCCCCAGTGTAACAAAGGTTTTGAAAATCTAAGCCCTTATACATATGAAAAGAATCTTACAGATCTATGACCTAATTGTACAGTGATATTAATAGGAACAGTTCTATAGCTCTTAATCAAGCAAAAATTCCATGGAAAATGAAAAAGCATTTGGCTAAGAACTACAACACAAGTCCCATCAGACTGCATAAAACAATATGCAACATTTTTAACTTATTAGTATACATAAAGTAATTCTGTTATTGCAATCATATAGTTTTATAATGCAGGAAGTAACATAGCTTAACAAACAAAATTATACATGACAAACAAAAATATACTATGATAAAATAAAGGTTCTTTAATTAGATTTTTAGAAAAAACATGCAAAAATTGTGAAATAAATTTCAGTGATTATAATGTAATTTTCTAACAGTAGTCTTCCATAACATCTATAAATCAGAAGAGAAGCTTGAGATCACATAATCCTCACATTATCTATATTGACATCTTTAAAACAAAACTGGATTTATCATAAAATATTTTGTCTTTATAAGTACTCAATAGCTCTTAAATCATACTGGTGACCATGACCCATATGCAAAACTATGCAGTAAAAATAATAAAAATGTGAAGTTTGACCACAAATAATTATATAAAATATAAGGTTTATTTTTCCTTCTTTTATGTAAGGGTAGATATATTACATCTTATTAATATGAACACTATCCTTTTAAAGGTCTTGGTAAATTAGTGTCTTGGTAATAAAAACACTGTATCTAGAAATACAGTCATTGTTCTAAGGTTTGCAGAACTTCTCTTCTGGGCTATAGGGGAAAAATAGTATGTTTTCAAGAATTGTAGTCATTATCCCATTATATTTCATTCACAAAACAGTCCCAACTGACTTTACAATTTTTGAAAAACTATTTAATGACATTGAAGGTGAAGCAGACAGAGCAGCAGAGTGTGGTGAAAGTACCACCCACTTCTTGACCAGGTAATGTAACTGGGTTTCAACATGGAAATAGAGTGGCTGCTAGCCTCAAAGAGGTGGGACCATTGTAAAATGCCAACATCATGTAAGAGCAACATTATGAGGTCTGTAACGACACATAAATGATAATTATTAAGTTTAAGGATAACTTCACCACCCCTTTTATGGATCGTTAAGGAATACATCTTCACTCCAAGAACTTTCATCTTGCTTGACTTCTTGATGAGCGCAGGCTCCAGAGACATTGTGCTCATGTATCCATGAGCCTCTGCAGAAATAGAGTCTTAACTGATATTAAGTTAGGGAAAATTAGCAAAGCATGATTGGCCCAGCATTACTTACTCTTCTCCTCTTGGGGATGATCCCACCAGCAGATCGTTCCCCAGCTTCTCCATGCTTTAAGTTATGAGGAAGATTGCCCTGCAAGGGGAGGCCTGCTAGATCCAGAACTTCTGTACCTGGCTGCAAGAGTCTGCCATATTTCTGGATTTATAGGGCTGAAGGGGCTCTCATAGTATTGCTCTGTCCTGTAAATGAGACATTATCAGCTACAAAGTGACAAGTTTGGCATCCATATTTACATGTAAAAAGACATATTATCTTTTTGAGACTCAGTTGGAAATTCCACATGGACATTGAAAAGGATATATTATAAACACTGAAGTAACTTGAAAACAAAAGTCATAAAGTTTATAAAGGTAGAAATTGCTGGAATTTATTATAGCCTCTCTCAAGGACTATCAATAAGTTTTAACACTCACCTATTTTATATGTTGCATATGTCTTGGCTGGAATGTTAACAAGATTTATTTAAAGTTAAAGCAATTTTTTAATCCAGTATATAGAAGTAAGTATTCTTCGAGTCCTATATCCAGAAAAATAAGAAAATAATATAGCTTGTTTTGTGTATCTTCATGATCATTTATGGTATTTCAGAGCTACAGAAATACAATGTGAGCCATAAATGTGAGCTATATAGATAATTTTAAATTTTCCAGTAGCACATTTAAATAAATAGAAGTAGGTGAAGCTAACTTAAACAATATTTTATTTAAACCAATTTGTCCAAAACGTTACCCCTTTAACATATAAACAATATTAAACATTGACATATTTTACATTTTATTTCATATTAAGTCTTCTAAATCTTGTGTGTATTTCATACTTGCTGTATATCATAATTCAGACTATCCACATTTCAAATGTTCAGTAGCCACATGCAGTTACTGGATAACACATTTAACAGCAAAGCTCTAGCCCTTTAACAGAATGCTATGTCAAAATATTGGAAATACCCTCCCAAACACATACACATATAAATATAAATATTATAACACATATAAATTTATATGTGTTCAGGTAAAATCTTCATCAATCAAAGTGAATGAGTAATGGAATACTCTCATTAATTGAATCTTTTTAACTCGATCTATTTTTTAAAATATATATATATCAGTCACCCTTGCTCTATGGAAAAATAGAGAAGTGACTGAAAAAACACCAGGACAGCAGTTCCAGGGGGCAAGTGACTAGAGAGGGTCTTCTATACTATGTAGGGAAGTCCTGGATGAAAAAGCAGAGAAATTGGGATGGAGAAAATGGGGTGAGTGTGCTTGGTCATGACTCCATCTGGGGCAAGTGGCAGCACACGGGAAGAAATGAGTTCCAAAGACGCAGAGCACCCCTGCACTCCTGCATGCCTCTGTAGCTAGCTTGGAAGATCTTCCCTCTCAACTCCACAGCCAGGAGTTCCCGTGGGAAACCTGGAAGCCAGCAGACCTGCAACGCTTGTGCACGGATCTTCCAGTCAGTGCACGGTGCCTGCCCCCAACTGCTTGCTGTGCTGTATGTGTATAACCTGGTATTTCCCTGGGACTTTGGGTACTTGTGTGACACCTAAGACTCAGAGTTGGAGTTCTACTGCTCTGAAAATCAGCATTGCTGCATACAACTGTTAAAGAAACCAAAAACGAGATCAGGCTCCAATTAAAGATAAAAACAAAGCCAGTCAGTTTGGAACTAAGGTAAACCAGAATACAGAGTAAAGAATGACAATGTCTGCATTTTAGAACTTCATATACTATATAAGACTAATAGAAGTAGAGCTTTATTTGTCCAAAACCTAAATTTTCTGTAGCATACAATCTAACTCTTCTTCATAGTTCATTTATACAGCCCAATGGAGCCCAGAATGGAAACAAGAGCATGTAATTCTGCATAGCTTAATGAATACTTGAATACATCACAGAGTATGTTGGGCAAATAATTAAAGAATATTGGCAAAGTTCCTATATGTTTTTGGAGAAAAAATATGGAACTATTAAACTTTCCTACCTGGGAGGCCCCTGATACTCTCTTAAACCCTAAGAACTCCCAATTTAATAGGCCAAGCCCCTGATATTGAGGCTTGCTCTATGGAACTTATTTCTGTAGTTGAGAAGCTAAGCCTACCTATAATTATACTTAAGAATTAGTTCCAGAAAACTTCTTTTGTTGTTCAGATGTGGCCTCTCACACTCTAAGCCCAAATCTCCAAGTGAAATCATTACCCTCCCCACTACTTGGGGCATGATATCCAGAGCTATGAGTCTCCCTGGCAATGTGGGACATGACTCCCAGGGATGAGCCTGGCCCTGGCACTGTGGGATCAACAATGCCTTGCTGACGAAAAGGGGGGAAAGTAATGAACAAAATCAGGTATCAGTGGCTAAGAGAGTTCAAATAGTGTTGAGAGGCTCTTCTGAAGAATACTCTTATGCAAGCTTCACATAAATATTGCTAATTGCCACAGTTTACCAAAACCCAACTAGCATCATTACTGTTAACCCTAAAGAATACCCAGGGATCGATCAGATCCGACAAATGTTGTATGCACAAAGTTTACTTTTCAGAAATCTGAAATCTTTAGATAGTTCCTAGGAGAGATAATTCCTGAAACCCAGGGGTACCAATATCTCCAAGAACATCAACCAGTTTCAAGCCCCTATTCCATATTGTCAACATCCCTTTTCAACCTTAGAAAAAGTTAGAATGGGCATAAGCCAAATATCCCTAGAGATTGGGAGGAACAAAAGAGAAAGAGGAGCTATAACAGAGAAATTAGGGTTCAACAAATGACGACTAAATCATTATTTTGATATTTCCTTTTAGTCACCAGTGTCTTGGACCAGTTACAAGGAAAAACCTGAAGTTGTGGAAATATAATCCATACCATACTTTGAAGTCTATTCTATAAGTACTTGTTAAAATGTACTTTCAAATTTATTGCTTATTTGTGTGGGTTGTATTTCAAAATAAAAAATGCTTATATGTATATATATATATATCAGATTCCTTCTCTTGGTTGTGTCATTTAGTAAAAATAATTTTAAAGTTTTTAAGCAAGAAAAATTCAAATGAGGCAATGAGCTTCTTTTAACTTGGGAAAGAAAGTCTAGATATCAAGTAACCCAGGACCATTTAAAGTAAAAAATACACATGCACATGCAACACAATATATATATATTTTAAAATTTCCAGCAGTACACCTAGTCACCCAATGTCGAAGAAGCTTAAAACTGCTCAGAATCTGAGAGAGATCTACCATAGTTAGGTATTGACTATTACATTGTTTTCATCAATACATTGAAACATCAAAAAATATATATTGAAACATCACATTGACTGATTTGTAATTTATGTTCCACAAAGTTTTGAGTTGACTTGCATAGCAAATGCATGCAAACCTTAAAACTACAAATAGATTAAGTTTAGGAAAAATGCAGTTCAAATCAATACTGGGGCTCATAGTGTTCTGCAATTATTCGGGTAGAGAACAAAATTTCACTCTCTCTTTGACAGCTCATGTGAAATAGATACTTTGATCAACTTACTTAGTGCTTACTTCCACCCTCTGACTCTTAACCACTCTGAGAATTGAAAGCACGGAAGCACAGAGGGGAATGCTTGTGATAGTCTTCAAATTTTTGCCTAAGTCAGACCTGCTCTTATCATCCAGCAGTAATGCCAGAGGAAGCCTTCAGCCACAGTACTTCCTTAGACTGATAATATTTTTTTTCTAGGAGTATTTAAGCATATATCAATAATGATGTGGTTTTCTAATCAACACTTTATGTAGTTTTCACCACGGTGATGGAAATATTAAAAACAAAAGCAAGAGAAAACCCTCAAAATTCAATTTGAATGCTGGATTATATTTTCTGGAAAGAAATCACAAAATAAACTTCAGATGCAGGGAAAAACAGTTTATATATGTTGTGAATGTAATTGTTTAAAATAAAATGATGCATATGAAAGTACTAAAAGAAGGCAAAATTTTGTTAATAGTTTCTTTGTGTCATGGGATATATTTTTACTGTTGCTGTTTGTTTATTTTAGAGTTTGGTTTTTAATATCAAATAAGCATGCATTACTTTTAGAATCATAAATCATAAAATAAACTTCATAAATAGAATGAAATTCACATGAATATGCAGCTTTAAAAGACAAATTTGAAACCTATGAATGTGCAAGTACTTTAAAAGGATTGTGCCAATTTAGCAGCAGTTCACTGAATTTTTAAAAATACACAAGAAGTGTATAGTAGAGTAATCAGAAACTATAAAAATACACACTCCTGATATGGTCTGATGTAAAACCATAAAATCACAGTTTGAAAGCCCCCAGAAGTTATTTTGTTCCTCACTGCAAAACTGTCAATATTAAGACTGTCATTGTTTTGTTTCAGAATGCTTAGTTCCTAATTCAAATAACCTTCCATGCAAATCTTGTCTTGCCTACCCTCATTCTCTCCTTGCAAGGAAAATATTATCTTTCAATGGTTGTATATTCTTCTGTTTTTCACAGTGATTATGATTTTACTTTTAAACTTGCACATGAGGACATAGTTCATGCTCAAGAATAACCACAGTAAGGCTTGACATTAAATCTATTGAGGGAAATTCTTAATACTTTTGCATGTATTCATTCATTCAGGTAGACAGGCATGTAAAGTGTTTATATATTTTAAAAATTAATATTGAAATATTTAAGCAACAAACAGAAATGAAGACTATTGTAGCAGATATCCATGTTGCCATCATCTGTATTTAAAAACTTTAATATTTTGCCATAGTTGATACAAATTGTTGTTTCAAAATTATAAAGCACTTGCATTTAAGGCATCCCACTCTATTCTGTTTCTCCCTTTTAATTTTTATCCAGAGGTAAATATATTTTCAATTTATGGTACATTCTTCCTGCTTATGGCATCAAATTTCTAGTATTTTGTATTCTTAAACAATAAACGATATTGTTCTGCATTTTAAATTTATATAAATGCATATATACTTTTGCGATTTATTTTTTTCACATTGTAGTTTGGAGTGTTATCCCTGTTAATCCAATGAATCTAGTTCATATTTTAATCCCTATTTAATAATTTATTTTTCCATTCCCACATCAATAGACATTGAGACTTGCTTTACAAATTTTTGCCAAGATTAAACAATATTGCAATGAACTTCATACCGTTGACATCCTTATATACATGTGAGAGAGTCTCACTATGGCCAATGCATTATAAGGAGCAATCCTCGATCATAGGGTAAGACCATCTTCAAATTTACTAGCTATTGTCAAATTGAATTCCAAAATTGTTGTGTCAATTTACACTCTCTCCAGCCATGTATATTTCTCCACATCACCACATGAACTTGTTGGAATTTTGATTAGAGCTGCAAAACAAAACTCATAAATTCATTTGCAGAGAATTTACATTTATATTATGGATTCTGTACATTTATGAACATGTTATATGCTGGGAGAGGCCCTTCTGAGCCTCTTGCACTCCTCATTCATGTCTTGCTGGGTGTGCCAAGAAGGCAAGGTCCTACTGCCCTTTACTGAGATTAACAGGCTATTTCTCAGGAATGTTTATGCAACTGGCAACTTTGAAAGATGAGGAAATACCTCCCCTCCCACCAAAACACTAGACTTGCAAAGCATTTACCATAAAGGCCGCTTGTTCTTTAGGCTCAGTGCTCCTTTCCTATGAGTAACCCTCTGCATATACACGCATCCATTTGAGCCCCCCATGTCACCCTGTGGGTCTTGGGGGATGAGGCAAACTAAGGCAAATATGGAGATACTCAGGCTGCTTCCTGCCAGAATCCATGAAAGAGTAAAAGTTAACTTATCTTCTAAGTAGGATAAAATAAAATCTCAGAACCAATAGTATACTTTTTATTTATTGTGACTGTTTTTATAATCCTTGTGCCAGAATTTGAACTGTTATGTACCCCAGAAAAGTCATGTCTTTTTCCTAATCCAATTTTGTGGGGCCAGACCTATTGTTTAGGGAGGAAACTTTGATTAGATTGTTTCCATGGAGACCGACTCACCCAATGTAGGGTGTGACCTTTTGATTAGATGGAAATGTGACTCTACCCATTCTTGGGTCTTGATTAGTTTACTGGAGTCCTTTAAAGGGGAAACATTTTGGAGAAACCTCAGATGGAGACACAGACACAGACATTTGGAAATGCAGAAGCCCCAGGAGACACAGCTGCTTGAAAATGTACAGAGATGCAGATATTTGGAGATGCATGGAGTGCAGACAGAGCAGATGCCTAGGTAGGAACATTTGGAGATGCACAGCCCCTCAGACATTGCAATGTGCCTTCCCATGAGATAGTAAGCAAGCCAGAGCCCAGAGTTGTGTCCTAGAGGATCTAAATGAAGGCCCACAGACACTTACAGAGGAAACCACTGGCATCAGAAGGTGGAAGCAATAGAACCATGAACACGGACCAACAAACACCAGTCATGTGCCTTCCCAGCTGACAGAGGTATTTATTCCACACCATTGGCCTTTCTTGAGTCTGAGTATGTTTCTCTGGATGCCTTAGTTTTTATGACCTTAGAACTGTAAACTTGTAACTTAATAGATCTCCTGTATAAAAGCCAACCGATTTCTGGTATATTGCATTCCGACAGTATTAGCAAACCAAAACAACCCTCAAAAGAGATTTATGATTTTCTACAAATGGCTGGCACATATTCTATCAGCTGTATTGTTAGTTATAATTATCATTGCTGTTTTGAATGGAATTTTTAAAATAAAATGTATTAGGTTTTTATAAGAATTCTATTGACATATATGTAGATGTATATGTAGATAGAGAGCAATAGATTTGCAAATACATGTAGATACATGGATATAGCTATATTTGAATACAGGAACAATTCTAACTTTCTTATAAATTGCAATAAGCTTCTATTGCAATCTCAAGTAATTACAACTTTCTTTATTCCTTTCTAATATTGAGTCTTCATTTCTTTTCCATGTTTATCATACTGGCTACAGAGACATTAAATTTGTGCAGAAAAGGTGAACATATTAAGCATTCTTTTTGAAGTTCTGATTTAAAAGGCATCTTCAGATGTTCTTTCATGAGATGTGTTATTAATGTTGGGTTTTGGTAGATACCATTTATGTGGTTAAGAAATAGTCCATCTCAAACTAGAATGTGAAGATTCTTTTTCTCAATGATTGATGTTGGAGTTATCAAGCATGAATTGCATTAATTAAGAAATGATATAATTTTTCTTTTTATCTGTTAATGCATGAAGTACATGAATATACTATCTAATGGTAAATCATCTTTCATTCATAGAATAATCTCTTTTTGCCTATGATGTATTTTTATACATATACATAATATAAGTTTTCTTTATTCTTGGTTAGAATTTCTTGATGAATTGTCTCAGGTTTACTATTCCCCTTCCATAACACAGTTCTCTGTGTGTGCAGACACATATCTTGGCCCATCTCTTTGCCTCTAAGAGTCTTAAAGGGCAAAGGAACTGTTTTACTTTGTTAAATGCTGTCAGAATGCAATATACCAGAAATGGAGCAGTTTTTAAAAAAGGAATTTGAGTTACAAGTTCACAGTTCAAAGGTCATAAAAACGTCCAAACTAAGACATGCTGAAATAGATACCTTGACTCAAGAAAGGCCAATGTCTGTCATGTGGAAAGGCATGTGGCTGGAATCTGCTGGTCCTTGCTCCTCATTCTGTTACTTCCAGCTTCTTATGCCAGTGGTTTCCTAGCTAAGCATCTGTGAGCCGTCTCATAGATCCTCCAGGACACAACTCTGGGATCTGGCTTGCTTAGCATCTCATTGGAAGACATGGTGATGTCTGCAGGGCTCTGCATTTCCAAACATCCATGTCTAGGTGTCTGCTCTTTCCTGTTGGCACACCAAGCATCTCCAAATATCCAGATCTCTGTTGGCACTCAAGCAACGGTCCTCCAAGCATTTGAACTTGCAGTTTCTTCAAAATGTTTCCTCTTTTAAAGGACTCTAGTAAATTAATTAACACCTACCTTGAAAGGGTGGAGTCCCATCTCCATCTAATCAAAAAGCCACACCCACAATTGGGCATGGCACATCGCCATGGAAATAATCTAATCAAACATTTCCACCTTAGTGATAAGTCTGGCATCACAAGATTGGATCAGGATTAAAACATGCTTTTTCTGGGGTACATTGCTGTTTCAAACCAGTGAATATTGATACAAAGGAGGGACAGTCATAAGATACATATTTTCATTTCCACAGTGCAAAATTGAAAGGAAAACAGGGGTCACTGGACCTGAACATTTCCAAAAAACCTGCAGGGCAAACTCCATTAGATTTCAAAGTCTGAGAGTCATTTATACCTGGGGCTTTAGAAAGCAGCAGTCCCACCCTTTCCAAGGGCTTACACAGCAGCACTGTTATCTCCAAATGCTTGGGTGAGGGTTGTAACATGGGAGCACATTGAGGAGACCACCTTTTTCTTGGTTCCCCTTCTCCATGTATTGGGGTGGTACCCAGGCTTTCTGTCATCTTTGGGATGCATGTTCAACCCCTTCAGAACAATGGAATGATTGCCAGTCTCTCCTCCATTCTAAGTTTATGTATTCCACCCTCTTTGAGGACTGAAGCACCAAAACTTTTCCTGAAGATTGAGGCAGAAGGCCTGCAACTCATCCTTCCCACCTGGATGGGTGGGTTCTCTTTCCAGGCTCAAGATTTCTTGGCTTCAGACCTCAGCTTCCACAGATCTGCCTTTGAAGTCATTTTTCCTGTAATCTGCTCCTTTTCTGTCCCTTTTAGTCCAGACTGGTGATGGTTCCCTTCATGCAGTTATCACAAGAAATTTTTTTGGTTTTCCATGCAAAATACAGGGACCATACCCATCAGACTATAAGACTTTCCACAAATACTTTCTGAGTAACTCCATCTTCAATCCTTGCTCATCCTGTAATGGTTGACTGCTTCCATGTTTGGTTAAATCCTCACATGAGGCCCTAGCCACTGGGTTCCCCTTTTCTGTAAGCCCAGAATTTTCAAGACTATCAATTTCTGGTCTCTTTGTATCCAAGAGTTCAATTCTCAACTTGTGCCTTTGCTGTCTCATTTTACTATAAACTGCAAGGAGCGGCCAAGCTGCATTTTCCACTTTTAGTTTGGAAATTTCCATAGCTAAGTATCCCTGCTTGTGGCT
The DNA here is from genome assembly GCA_004026745.1 of Myrmecophaga tridactyla. Lineage (NCBI taxonomy): Eukaryota > Metazoa > Chordata > Mammalia > Pilosa > Myrmecophagidae > Myrmecophaga > Myrmecophaga tridactyla. Next base: position 16,266 of record PVIY010024217.1, on the reverse strand, counting down.
TTTAAATTCTGCCTTCCTTCTCAAACCAGTAGTCAATTTTGCAAAATTTTCTGCCACTTGGAAACAAGTGTTGCCTTCCTTCCAGTTTGCAATGACACATTCCTCATTTTTTCTAAGGCTTCATCAGAAGTATCTTTAGTGTCTACATCTCTACCAATAATCTGTTCAGAGCAATCCAGGCCTTTCCTAGTCATCTCTTCACAATTCTTCCAGAATCTTCCCCTTACCCACGTAAAAAGTCATCCCAATATGTCTGGCATTTTAAGTTATAAGTTTACAGTTCAAAGACCATAAAAATGTCCAAACTAAGGTACCCTGAAAAAGATACCTTGACTCAAGAAAGGTTGATGTCTAGCACATAATCTAACTCAAACCTGTCTACACAGCTTGTTTGAAAAATAGAAGCATAGGGTGCTCAGAATAAGAATGAGGGCCTGTAATCCTGTATAACTTAATGTAATGCCTGGATATATCCTAGAATATAGTCAGAAGATAATAAAAAAATATTGGCAAAGTCGCTTGAGGAATGGGAGGAAAAATATGGGACTATTAAACTTTACCATCATGGAATCCCCCGATACTGTGTCAAATATTAGGGACATCCAAACCAATAGGTCAAGCCCTTGGTCTTGAGCCTTACTCTTATGAAGCTTATGTAGGTAGCATAGAAGTTTAGCCTACCTATAGGTATGCCTAAGAGTTACTACAGGAGGACCTCTTTTCTTGCTCAGATGTGGTCTCACTCTCTCTAAGCCCAACTCTGAAGTGAAATCATTGCCCTATCCCCTACATGGGACATGACATCCAGGAGTGAAATTCTCCCTGGTGGTGTGGGAGATAACTCCAGGGATGAGTCCAGCCCTGGCACCATGATATCAACAATTCCATCAGGACCAAAGTGGGAAAAGAAGTGTAACTAATAAAGTGTCAGGGGCATAGAGAGTTCAAATAGAGTCAAGAGGGATGCTCTGGAGGTTTCTCTTACAGAAGCTTCAGTTAGACATTGTTTCTATAATAAGTTGCCAAACCCAAACAAAAACACATTCCAGTCATTCCTAAAGAATACCTAGGGCAATATATAAGATTATAGAAAGGTTCCATGCACTAGGGTAACTTTCCAGAAACCTACAACTTCCAGATGGGTCCCTGGACCAAATAAGGTGGACCTAGAGGGCCCAACCTCTCCACAACATCAGCTGGTTCCATCTCCCTACCCCATATTATTGACAACCCCTTCCAACATGAAAAAATCAGAATGACTGAAGTCCAAATACTCCTAAAGAGTGCATAGAAACATCAAATCTGATGGTGGAATTATACAGAGAAGGTAGGGTTTGACAAATGAATATGATTACTGAGTCACTAAATTGATATTTCTTTCAGTCTCCAGTATCTTAGAGCAGCTAAAAGTAAAAACCTAAAACTGTGAAATTGTATTCCATACCAAACTCTGAAATCTGTTCTACAACTAATTGTTGTGGTATACTTTGAATTTTTTCCTTTTTTGAATATATATTATTTTTCACAAAAAAAGAAAAAAAGTCAATTGTGATGATAAAAAATTATTTATTCTTTCCAGCCTCCTATATTCTGGAGCAGCTAGAAGGAAAAATCTGAGATGATGGTATGGTAGCCCATGATAAACTCTGGAACCTGTTCTTTAGCTACTTGTTGAAGAGTGCTTTGAAAACTATTGCTTTTTTATTTCTTTGCTTTGTATACACGTTATATTAAGCAATAAAAAAAAGTTAAAAAAGAAAGAAGGGCTGATGTCTGTCATATGGGAAGGCATGTGGCTCTTATCTGCTGGTCCTTATTCCTGGTTCCATTGCTTCCAGCTTCTGATGCCAGTGGTTTCCTCTCTTAGTGCCCATGAGCCTTCACTTAGATTCTCCAGGGCACAACTCTGAGTTCTGGCTTACTTAGCATCTCATGGGAAGGCTCATGGTGACATGTGCTGGACTCTGATTCTCCAAACGTCTGGGTCTAGGTGTCTGCTCTCTCTGTTGGCACTCCAAGCATCTCCATATATCTGCATCTCTGTCAGCTCTCAGCAACTGTTCTCCAAGTGTCTGCATCTGAGTTTTCTCTGAAATATTTCTTCTTAAAGGACTCTAGTAAATTAATCAAGACTTACCTTGGATTGGTGGAGTCACATCTCCATCTAATAAAAAAGCAACACCCACAACTGGATGTACCATATCTTCATGGGAATAATATAATCAAATGTTTCCAACCTAAACAATAGGTCTGGCCCTATAAGATTGGATCAGAATTAAAGCATGGCTTTTCTGGAGGTACATAATAGTTTCAAACTGGCACAGGAACCAACACAAATATACAGCTTGCATTGCTTAAGTAATAAAATATCTGTTCTCTTATTCAGGAGTCTTGTTTTTTGGCCATCCAAAACACAGTAACTGCTTAATTGTAAGAATTATATAGTTGTTGGGTACATGTTTATTTCAAAGAGATCAAGTTGCTTATAGCCCTAGTCAAGTCTAAAATGCTTTCTCCATAATCACTTTCTGAGTTGTGTCAAAATTTCCCATCAAAGTCTATTTGATTTGATTTGTCTATTTCACCTTTTACTTTTTTACCAAGCTTTGTTTTATAAAATGAGGCCATATTTCTATAGACAAAAGAGTTCAAAAGTATGTCTTTTTAGTAATTTCTCCCTTAGCATTACCTACCAATTGTTTTACCCCTAAAGTTACTTTGTGTTTTGAATATCTACTTCTTAGCATTGCCATACTATCTTTTTTTTTAACAAAATTCATCCAGAAAAGTTACTTTCAGTTTTTCTATATCATTATACTTTAGCTGTGTCTTTAAGAATAATAACTTTTTACAAAAAATCTGACATTAAATTGAGTACAATCTATTTATGTTTATTGTGAATAATGATCTATTGATATTTCTGCATAACACTTCGTACTTTCTATGCTTTTTCTCATCTTTTTTCATATTCCATTAGATCGATCAAATATTTATTTTATATGCTCTTACCATCCTTCCAAAACTGATTCAAAGATTTGCATCATATTTCTAGTCTTTAATTGGTTACCTTAAAATGTAAGTGTCCTCATTGATTTAACAAGACTTTATGAATGTTAATATATTTTTAAGCAATATGAAAGCCTTGGAGTTTGCATCAACTAAGGTTCACCAGAGAAACAAAACAAATGGAATACATTGAGAGATTCATTTAGACATATATTTTAAAGATTGGCTCACAAGATTGTTGGGGTTGCTAAGACTGAAATTTCTTGGGCCAGTTAATGGATTGGAAATTCAGACAAGTATTTTATTCTGCAATCTTGTGGCAGAATTTCTTCTTTAGGAAACATCAGTTTTTTTTCTCTTAAGACTTTCAACTAAGTGGATGAAGCCACCCACATTATTGAGGGTTATCTCCTTTACTTAAAGTTAGCTGATTATAAATGTTAACCACATCTACAAAATACCTTCACAGAAAAATTTAGTTTAGTGTTTGATTAAATAACTGAGTACTACTGCCTAGCTAAGTTGATGCATAAAATTAAACCATTGCAGACTGTTTTAAACTTCTTACCATCTTGGCTAATATTTAGATCCATCTTGCCTTGCATAGCCAATGACTCATGTTTTATTGTTTGCGAATTATTTAATGAGTTTTACTACTAATGTTTCTGGCTTCACTTTTGCTTCTTGAACATATTCCAACTTTCTAAATTTATTTTTTTCCTTATTTTAAGACTACTCTTCAGTAAGTCTTTCAAAGTTAGTTTATGAATGCTAGATACTTTAAATTTTTATCTGAAAATGTCTAAATTTCACCGTCACTATTTTTTTTTTTTTTTTTTTTTTTTGCATGGGCAGGCACCAGGAATTGAACCCAGGTCTTCAGCATGGTAGGTGAGAACTTGGCCTGCTGAGCCACTGGGCCTGCCCTTCACTCTCACTTTTGAATGCTAATGTACCTAGCTATGTATGTCTAGGTAGTTGTCAGTCATATTCTCTCATAGAGTTTACTGTTTTTTGGCATTTATCAGAACTGATGAGAATTCTATCACTCTTACTGAAGTTTTCCTTTAAGCTTTAATACCTCACTCTCTTAATTTTTCTCTTAGTCTTTATGTTCTATAGTTTTACTAGGGTGTATCTAGGAGAGAAATTGTTTCTGTTATCTCTTTTATGACTTGGCAAGTTTTTTAAATCTGGGGACTGTATCTTCAATTTTATTCTTTTCCTTTTGAATGTTGGCTGTGTTGCATACTCTGATCTTTCTTTTTTAGAAGGCTTAGACTAATTATGGGACTAATTCTACTAAATTGGTTATAGAATGTTTTCATATATTTCTCTGTTTCTCTTAACCATTCTTATTTTTTTATCACTTCATTGTTTGGTGCCATATTCTGGATAAGTTTATTAAATCTAATTTTGCATAAAAAAGTTTCCCTTTTCATTTTTATCTAACCTGCTGTTTAAGCTATCCACTGAGTTTTAAAATTCCAGTGATTTTTTTCTTATCAGTTTTAGGAGTTCTATTTGGCACCCATTTTATAGAGTTTGGTAATTTCAGTATATTTTTCATTCATTCTTTTATGTATTTAATTGTATTATGCATGCTTATTTAGTATCTTTCAAACTAACTCATAACTATACCTATACTATTACCTCAAATTTGGAGGTTGTACATTCTTCAGTTTGTTTATCTGCTCACTTAATTTGTAACCTTCACTGTCACCTTATTTCCATCTGTCCATGTCTCTGGACAAGTTTCATTTAAGATTCTTGACTTGAGAATCCTTTAATTAGTTGGTACTTATTAGAATCTTCCTTTTCCATATATATTAGTTTCTTTTGCTGCTGTAACAAATTACTGAAAACATAGTGGTTAAAACAACATAGATTTATTGTCTTATAGTTCTGGAGCTTAGAAGTCTAAAATCAAGGTATTGGCATGGCTGCATTTTTTCTGGAGGTTCAGGAAGACTCCAATTTCATGCCATTCCAGCTTCTAGAGGCCACCTGCATTCCTTAGCTCATGACCCCTTTCTCCATTTTCAAATGTTGTCATGTTGGCTTTATATAACCTTGACCCTCGTATCTCTCTCTTATAAAGACCATTGCGATCACCTAGAAAATTCCTGATAACTTCTCCATTTAATCACAACTCTAGAGTCTCTCTCTCCATATAAATTAATGTATTCGTAGGTTCTTATGTTTAGGACATGGGCATCTTAGGGAGGCCATTATTCAGTACTACACACTATAATGCAGGGAATCCAAATTCATTTGGGATTTATTTTTCTTCTCAACTGTTATAGGCAGGTAAAAAACTTCTTTACAAATTTCTTGTGCCCAAGATGCACAAAGTTTCTCTTTTCATGGAAAGCCCTTCATGTCTTCATCATAACTTCAAAATAATAGCCCATTATTTCTTTCAGATGTCATGGCTTTTACCCATGAGAATACCTATTTGACATTGGTCTTTCCATAGGGGTATAATTTTCCTTCTTCTATGTCTGGAGGTTTATTTTTTAAATATTGCATATTTTAACCAGCATTTTCCTATTCTTTTCTTTGGCCTGATAAATTGATCCATGCATTTAACATTTAGTGTTTTCTAGGCATTGTGCACTGCATGTATTTATGTGTTTAACTGTGATTGCTATATTTTCTTACTCTTCATCTTCTCTGTATGTTTTCTCTGTAATATTTTCTTTAATTTAAATATTGCTTCTACCATACACTTGGTAAGTAGAGATAGTCTAAACTCATACCATTCCCTCAAATTCCACTTCTGATCACTGAAGTGCTACATATTCTAAGATTAAAATATATCTTCCCTATTACAACTCCTTGTCAGAGCCTTAATCCAAATCATATCATGTCTCAGTCCCATCAACTCTCAATGAACTAGAACAATAATTAGCTAAGTGGTCTTCACTCACTTTCTTCACTTCCAGTCTCATTAAAATCAATTAATAATAACAATTTCAAAACATCTTAATAATATTTAACAATAGATTTAAAATGTTTAGTCTTATAATTTTGTGATTTACTTTTAGACATTATTGCTAAAGGAAAATATCATAAATAGAAAAAAACATTTAATCACAGCACTTTTTAAAATATTGAAAATACTGTAAAGGATGGACAATATGAGAAATAATACCTATTTATCTAATTATGCATCCATTAAAACTATTTAACAATATGTTTTAGTTGGCTAATGCTGCCAGAATGCAATATACCAGAAATGGAATGGTTTTTACAAAGGGGATTTATTAAGTTACAAATTTACAGTTCTAAGGCTATGGAAATGTCCAAATTAAGGCATCCAGAGACAGATATCTTGACTTTGAAGAAAGACCACCAGTATCTGGAACACTTTTGTCAAATGGGAAGGCACATGGCTGGTGTCTGCTAGTCTTTGGTCCTGGTTCATCGCTTTGAGCTTCTGATTCCAGTGGCTTTCTCTCTAAGAATCTGTGGGTCCTCACTTAGCTTCACCAGGGAAAATTCTGGATTCCATCTCTTAGCTTAGCATCTCCAAATGTCTGTGTCTCTTGTTTACATTTCTCTGCCCTTTGTTTCAGCTCTGAGCTCTCTCTATATTTTCTGACCTTTATTCTCTTCATAGAGAAGGATTACAACCCATCTTGAATGGATGGGGTCACATTTCCATAGAAACAACCTAATCAAAAGGTCCCACCCAAACAAAAGATCTAGGCCCCACAAGGCTGGATTAGAAGAACATGGCTTTTCTGGGGTACATAACAGTTTCAAATCAGCACACAGTGGGTTTAAGATTATGTAAACTATAATAAAATAATGAAAAGCATAGAAAATCAGAAAAAAATGCATATGCAACATGACCACAGTTACCTAAAACAAATCATAAAATATATGCTTAATTAAAAGATAGGAAAAAATTGCCAAAAGGTGGATGTGATTATTAACAAATTCTTTCTACATCTTTGTATTTTCAAGTATTTCTATAGTGGAAAACATCACTTTTATAATAGAAAATGATACATTTAATTTAATATTTTCAGCTTTCTTAAAAGCCTTCAGTAGTTTCCTATCACCAACAGCAGTGCTTCCCAACTTGTTCAGCTGTCCAAAGAACTGACAGCACCAATGCTTTAATAGTGTGTGATGACAGACTAGTTGGGATGCTCTGCAATGAAGTTGCAACTCTTTAGTATAACGTGTAATTCCCTTCCGAGTATAGCTCCTACCGGCATCTCTAGCCTCATTTCCCGCCATCCCACAATATGCACTTTTGAAAAGGAACTACATGTTGTATTTTGCTTTGTTTACATTTTCCTGTCCTTTTCATATAGGCTTATTTGTACAAATGGTGAACTTTGCTCAACTGCGCCATTATGGAGAAACTTCTATTACAACCCAAAGTAGGGGTTATAGACTCAAATACTCAAATGTTTTATAGACTTGCTCATTTGTTTTTGCTGTTCTTTATCCCAGTAGAGTTGTAATATTCTACTGAAGTTTGAAAACATTTATATGCTTAACATATGAAGGATAAAATTTTCTTTCAATTGAAGATCAAATAAAAGAAAGATAGAAAGAAGAAGGAGGGAGGAAAGAAGGGAGGAGGGATCCTATGTTGGATAAATGAAATTCATCCCACCTTCAGATTTGGTATTATGGACTGCCAAATTGCCACTATGCACTTAGCTATCCAGTATATGTGTTACATGGTTTTTGTTGTTTTTTTTTTTTAATGTGAACTTGTATTATTCCTGCTGGCCTAATTTATTGTAGTAATTTGGTTGCATTTTTCTCACCACTCCTGAAGAGATGATATTGTACCTTAATCTTGGTATACTTTATATGCATGGTATTTGGTATATAATATGCATAGGTTGTCTTCCACACCTTCATTTAAGATTGTCATGTTCTCCCTTGAAATTAAGAGGTATTCTAAAAATTATAGATCATACTCCTTTCTTTCTATCTCACAAACTGGCATAATATAAAATTCTGCCTTTACTTTATACTCATAAAATAAAGGCAACTGACTGACAGACTGACTGATATCCTACTTAGAAACACATTTTAAGAGTTCACAGCAGTTACCCTCACTATTTAAGATTTATTGTTATGATTATAATCACTTTCATTTACATAATGCTTTATAGTTTCCAGAGCCCTTTTTCATATACATTATTTAATCTAACCTCATAACAACCCTGGATCTACAATAATTAATGTAGATAGCACCCATTTCACATGATAAAGTTTATTACATATTTTTTTACACATAAGATTTAAATAAGCTAACATTTTGCAACCATAAAAAGGTAAAGGACACACTTGCTTATTATTATCCCTGCAGTGAGCAATAATCCAAAGCATTTATGTTGACTTTGATCAAGCTACTTGTGTTTGTAAAAGTGCTTGGAGCTGTTTTACAAAGCAAATTGCCTCTAAGGTATTAAAAGAATGAGCACAAGAGGGTAGAATTTTCTTTTCAGATTTTGAATTAGATAGGCTTGCTTCATTAAAATGCCCGAGGTCTGGGAATATTCTCAATTTAATTCATAAATGTGCTCACAAGATTGTTCGTTTTCCTTCTTGCCAGTCAGCTTGAAAACATTCCATTGCGCCATCATGTTAAACTGTAATATTGTCACTCAAATTGAAGATCACTAAGATGGACTATTTCTTTGAAAATGATTAATATCTGGAGACCCAATTTAGCCCTGTTTGTTCTGAGGTTCAACAAAGATCCTTATTTATCAATGTATGTTTCCCATGTGTCACATTGCTTTCCTGAAAGTAGGTCATAGGAAGAATGGCATGACTTTTAAGGTCTAGAATTCAAAGGTGCTGTTCCAGGGAAATTGCTGAGTTCCCAAAGTAATAACATCTAAAAGGTAATGTAGGGACAACTGCAACCACCTAATAATGATGACAGGAGTTCAGGAAATGTTTCAAAATGACAGCAAAACTGTTCTCAACAGAATAATATACTATTAAACAACCTGGAGAATATATTTATGCATGTATTATAATTCAAATAGTAATCATCTTCAAATGGTCCAATTTGCTTAAAGATAACAGTATAATTAATATGACTATGATGTCTACTAAGATTTTAATTTAGAGGCTGTGCCTTTCACTAATACAGTTGAGGACTTTGAACCACATAGCCAGCTCAACTAATAAAGACTGTTTAAATAGGAATGTGTTGCAACCAGGGAAAACTTTGGCATAGGCAAGTTTAAATTGCATAAAATATAGGTGAAAGAAACACTGAAAGACAAGAAGAGAAGGAGGAAGGAAACAAGAAAGGAAGTAGTTGCACAAAACTTCATTCTTATATATTCTATAAAAATATCAATCAAAACAATGAAATTCCTCTGAAATATGTTTGCTTTGGCATAAACTAAAATTTAGAATAATTGCCAGAAAGGCTAGTTAGCTTTTACTTTTATGAATTATTTTCATCAGCCTGTTTTTTTTATCCAATTTTAGTGATATATATTATATATTCACATATCACATGATCATCCAAAGAGTGTGATCAGTGTTTCACAGTATCATCAGAGAGCTATGCATTTATCTTCACAATCAGTTTTAGAACATTTTCAATACTCAAAAAAAAAGGAGTAAGAATAAAATTTAAAATAAAAGTAAAAAACAAAACAAAAACAAAAACACCAGGGCAGAGTAATAGTGGCTCAGTGGCAGAATTCTCACCTGCCATGCCAGAGACCCAGGTTTGATTCCCAGAGTCCGCCCATGAAAACAAACAAACAAAAAACAAAACAAAGCAAAACACCAAACATCCCATCCCATAATGGGGGGATGGGATGTATTATTATTTATTTATTTTCTTACTCACCTGTCCATACACTTGATAAAGGAAATATTAATCACAAAATTTTCACAATCACATGGTCATACCTTAAAAGTTATATAGTTATACATTCATCTTCAAGAATCAAGGTTATTGGATTACAGTTCAACAGTTGCAGGTATCTCCCTCCAGCTACTCCAATACACGAAAACTGAAAAGGGATATCTATATACTACATATGAATACCTTCTAGAATGACCTGTTGACTCTATTTGAAATCTCTCAGCCAATGAAACTTCATTTCATTTCATTCCTCTTCCCCCTTTTGGTCAAGAAGGCTTCCTCACTCCAATGATGCCAGGGCAAGGCTCATCACTGGGAGTTCTGTCTCATGTTGTCAGGGAGATTTACATCCCTGGGAGTCATGTTCTATGTAAAGAGTGCAGTAAGTGCACCTTGGAGTTGGCTTAGAGAGAGAGACGCCACATCTGAGCAATAAAAGAGGTCCTCTGAGGTGACTCTTAGGCAAAATCATAAGTAGGCTTAGCTTCTCCTTTGCAGGAATAAGTTTCATAAGGTCAAGCTCCAAGATCAAGGGCCTATCCCATCAAATTGGTGGTCCCCAGTGCTTGTGAGAGTATCAGGTCTTCCCCAGGTGAGGAAGGTTAATATTTCCATTAAACTTTCCCTCAGTCCCTCAAGAGAACTTTGCAAATACATTTTTATCTTCTGCTCAAATTACTCTGTGATGTGTTAGAGCACCACATTAACCTGTTCAGACCAACAAGATCTCACTCCCTATTCAACTTTCCATGTAATTATGATGTTCGAATAAACTGACCACACAAGTTAAATTAGATATTATGCTACTGAAAATATAAATTTTGCACCCATAAACATCTTTTCCTCTGGTCTCATGCAGAAGTTGAAGTTTTAAAATACAATCAATATCATCCTTTAACCGTTAGTTTAATTTACCTTAGTCCTAACCAGATCTGGTTCATTCATATCTCTAACTGAAATCTGATCAGTTTTTCAGTGTTTTTAACAGTTGCTATATGAAATAATATTGACTTTCATATCTGCAGAACTCTAGCTCTGAGTCTTAGTTGTCAAAAGGATACATGAAGTTCCAGGGAATGACCAGGTTATAGACAAAGTGCTTGGCATCACAGAATGTTGAAATTACAGTTACCACTCCAAAATAGATGTGACTGCTGTAAGAGCTTACAATCGAGGGATCTTTACAATAGCCTTCCTCTGATAATCTAAGCTCTTGAACTCAATTCTCAAGTTTGCACATTATAGTTAGTCCATATTAGTGAGGCATATAATATTTTTCTTTTTGTTTCTGACTTATTTCAGTCTACATACTGTCTTCAAGTTTCATTCACTTAGTTGTATGCCTCACAACTTCATTCTTTCTTGTAGGCCTTCAACATTCCATTGTATTTATTCACCACAGTTCTCCTCTGTTGACGGACCCTAGGCAACCTCCATCCATTGCAAATTGTGAGCTGCTGTATATACAGTGTGCTAGTGTCCTTTTGTGTTCCTGCTCTCAGTTCCTCCAAGTATACACCTAACTATGGGGTTGCAGGGTCATTTGATAACCCTACACTTATCCTCATGTGGTGCCATCACACTCTCCTCCAGAGGGTCTGCACCACTCTACTTCTCTAGCAACAGTGAATAAGTACATCTCTCTCTCCACATTTTCTCCAGTACTTGTACCACTCTGTTCATTTTTAAACAATTTTATTCATACATCATACAATCTAACCTAAGTAAAAAAATCAATGGTTCCCAGTATAATCACTTAGCATGCCTTTACCATCACAACTTACATGAAGACATTTCCATTTCTTCCACAACAAATCCCATATACTCTCCCATATCCCCCACTTATTAACATTTGGCTTTTGCATAATGCCTTTGTTACATTCGATAGAAACATATTACAATGTTACTGTTTAACTATAGACTCTAGTTTGCATTGATTGCACTTTTTCCATATACCAGCACATTTTCAACACCTTACAATGCTGACATTCATTTGTTCTTCCTCATGCAAAGACATTCTTATAATTCATGCATTTAATCACCATTACAGTCCACTCTAGGTTTCGGTGAGTTATACCATCCCAGTTTTATCCTTTGTCTTTCTTTTTGTTGTCATACATGTCCTCAGCTCTCTTTCTTCAGCTATACACTTAGCTTTGTTCAGTGTAATTACGATACTGGTCCTACCATCAGATACTACTGCGCTATCCATTTCTGGATCTTTACAATCAGTCCTGTTGAACACTCTGGACTCCTTCAATGAAATGCTCAATCTTATCTCTTCTTCTATCTCCTGATAACCCGTGTTTTCAACTTTAACTCTCAAAGTTTGCTCATCAATGTTAGTTCATATCAGTGAGACCATATTATCACTAGGTAGGGAAGAGTTTGGAATTTGTATATTTACCAGTAAAGGAAATAAATTATATTATTTAATTACTTTAATTATTCTGGGCTGTTTTCTTTTTTTCAGCTGGTGGGTAGTATATGTCTTTTTTTTTTTTACTAATGAAGGAAAGTCAGTTTATTGTATTAAAATAATTTTGCTAAATTGAGAAATATACAAGAGTTCAATTTAACAAAATAATGAGATAAATCATCCATACACTTCTCAACCAATTTAATAAATATTATATCACTTTTGAAAAGCTCTGTGGGTACCTCATTTGCTTAGATCATTTGGGGTGACTCCACTATTTTGTTTAGTTGTGATGTTTCACTTTTTTGTTGTATTTTCTCTTGAGATAATTTTAAACTTAGAGGATGATTGCAAAAACAATATGAATCCTGGGCTGGTTTGAAGGTATTATATATCCCCAGAAAAGACATGTCCTTTAATCCTCATTCAATATTGCTGGGAGGAAGTAGTCTTTCTGATTGTTTCCATGGTGATGTGACCCACCCAACTGTAGTTGGTAAATTTTGATTAGTTGGTTTCCATAAAGATGTGTCTCCCCCGATTCAAGGTGGGGGTGCTAGTGGAGCCCTTTAAGAGGGAACCATTTTGATAAAAGCTTAGAACCAACAGAGCCACCAGAACCAATAGAGCCCACACAGCCAGAGATCTTTGGAGATGAAGAAGGAAAATACCTCTGGGGGACCTTCATGAAAGAAGAAGCTGGGACAGAAAGCTAGCAAACATCACCATGTGCCCTCTCAGCTGAGAGAGAAACCCCAAATTTCATCAACTTTCTTGAGTGAAGGTAACTTCTTGTTGGTGCCTTAATTTGGACATATTCATGGCCTTAGACCTGTAAACTTGCAGCTTAATAAATTCCCCTTTTTAAAAAGCCATTCCAGTTCTGGTATATTGCATTTCAGTTGCTTGCAAACTAGTATAGATACCATATAGAGAATCCCCAATACCCCCACTCCTTCAGATTCTCAGATGCTCCAATTTTAACATTTTTGCCAACTTTGCCAAATGATTTTATTATCTCTCTCTCTCAACTATCTATGTACTATCTTCTGAACCTTTAAGAGCAAGTTCTACACCTCACAGTCCTTGAACATAAAATCCTTGCAAGTACATTTCCTATGAATAAGGACATTCATTAATGTAATCACCTCAAGTGTAGTTATCAAGTTCAAGAAATTTAACATTGGCATAATGCTTGCATTCTATATTATATCCCATTATGTCCTTTTGAACCTTTTCTCCTCCATTCTTAGAACCCATCCAGTATCATGCATTGCATTTAAATGTCATTATCACTTTTCTTTTCTTTTTTTTTAAATTGCAGAAATACATATGCAGCATAAATTTTCCCTTCCCACCCCTGTTAAGCATAGCATGCAGTAGGGCTAGTTACACTCACAATCTTCCAGAAACCCCCTCACCATCTGTATTAGTCAGGGTTCTCTAGGAAAACAGAACCCATGGGAGTAATCTGTAAATGCACTATTTTATAAAAGTGTCTCACACAACTGTGGGGACGCATGAGTCCTTTTCTGTAGGGTGAGCCACGAGCTGGCAACTCTGATGATGGACTTCAATAAATTCCCAAGGAAAGGCTGGCTGACTGAATAGAGTGAGAGATTCTCTCTTCTGACTTCTCCTTTTAAGCCTTCATCTGATTAGATTAAATGTCACTCACTGAAGAAGAGACTCACCTTAGCCAACAGCAGATGTAATCAGCCATAGATGCAATCAATGTGTTAATTTAATAAATCAGCCTTCTGGTTTATTAACCATCCACAAAGTGCCCTTACAATAACAGTTAAGCCAGGGCTTGCTTGACCAGACAACTGGGCATCATTACCTGACCAAGCTGACACATGAACCGAACCATAACACCATCCATTATGAAAACTTTCCCTTCGCCCAAACAGAAACCCTACACTTTTGCATTACCTCATCATTGCCCCTTCCCCCTGCCTCTGGTAACCTATGTTTTACTTTCTGTTTCTACGAATTTGCACATTTTCTCTGTGATTACCTTGGAACTCAAATTTAACTTCGTAAATGCATAACTATCTCATTTGCTTTAAAATCAATGTCATTTCAATAGCATACTGAAACTGCTTCTATACCCCTCCATCCTCCCATCTTTATGTAGTTCTTGTCACAAATTATGTTTTTGAGGACAAAATCTTTGAGTTATTATTACATTTTATGCTTTGCCTTTTAGCCCCTGTAGGAAGTAAAAAGTGGAGTTACAAATCAAAATAATGTACTGGTTTTTATATTTACCCACGTCTTTATCTTTACTGGAGATCTTTCTTTCCTCACATGGCTTCAGTCAATTGCCTAGTGTCCTTTCTTTTCAACCTGTAGAACACCCTTTAGCATTTCTTATAGGGCCAGTCTAAGCAGTGATGAAGTCCCTCAGATTTTGTTTATCTGTGAATATTTCAATCTCACCTTTATTTTTGAAGGGCGCTTTTGCCAGATACACAAGTCTTGGTTGACAATTTTTTTGCTTTCAGCACTTTAAATATGTTTTCATACTGCCTTCTTGCCTCCGTGGCTTTTCTAATGAGAAATTGGCACTTAATCTTATTGTGATTCCTTTGTATGTTTATTCTTTCTTGCAGCTTTCAGAATTCTCTCTTTATATTTGGTAGTTGACAGTTTGATTATAACATGGTACTGCGTGGGTCTATTTGCTTTTATTCTATTTGGACTTTGTTTAGTGTCTTGGATGTGTATATTCACTTCCAAATTTGGAAAATTTTCAGCCATTATTCAAATATTCTTTCTGTCCCTTCTCTCTTTCTTCTCCTGCTGCAATTCCCACAATACGTATATTAGTATGCTTGATGGTGTCCCACAGGTTCTTAATGCCTTATTCACTTTTCATTATACTTTCTGCTTCTTGGTTTGGATGATTTCAATTACTTTATCTTCAAGTTCACTGATTCTTTTGCCTGCCAACTCCTATCTTCTGTTGAATCCCTCTAGGGAATTTTTAATTTCTTTAACTGTGGTTTTCAGTTGTTTGCTTACTTTTCATAATGTATACCTCTCTATTGATATTTTCTTTGTTCAACTATTGTTTTCCTGATTTCATTTAGTTATTTGTCCACATTTCCTTTAGCTCTTTGGGTATATTTAATGCCATTTTTGTAAAGTCTTTTTTGGAATGTCTCAGGTCAGATCCTCTTCACTAATGGCTTCTAATGCTTTAGCCTTCCTTCTTTGTCTGGGCCACACTTCCTGTTTCTCTGTATGTTCTGTATTCTCTTTTTGAAACAAGGAAATTTTGATATTTTAATATGTTATCACTGAAATTTAGACTCTAAGATATCTGTTCATTAAGTTTATATTCAGCTAGTGTTTTGACAGAGCTTTCCTTAAATGCCAGGAGTTAACTACAACAAAAATAATAATAAATTTAAAAAAGAAAAAGAAAACCACATTCATTTTCCAATCTCTGCAGGCTGACTGTGTTCAGAGATTTTTCATACAACGATTTCAGAGACTACATCCAGGTTAAAGCATGGGGTCCTCCCTGGTCCTATCTGCATATGCATCTTGTTTTGGGCATACACATTTAGTCCTAGGAGTCCTCTCAATTACAGATACATAAATGTCCCTTCTTCCCTAGTAAACAGTTTCCTCATGGTCCTGGACAATGTACTATATGTCTTAAGCCAGCAATCCCTTGCCCCAGACAGCATGACCTGACTGCTGTCCAATAGCATTCTGTAAGAGAGCTCTATAAGCCATTTTTTATATGGAGGGTGTCATGGTTAGGGACATGTGTCAACTTGGCCAAGTTGTGGTACCTGTTTATCTGATTGGGCAAGCGCTGGTCTGTCTGTTGCAATGAGGACATTTCATAGGATTAGGTCACGATCACGTCAGCTGCATCCACAGCTGATTCCATTTGTAATCAGCCAAAGGGGAGTGTCTTCTGCAATTAGTGATGCTAAATCTA